>JAWNLS010000361.1:0-14982 GCA_035042185.1 Drosophila kambysellisi
GAGCACTTTGCTGTGAACCCAGCCTAGTCAGTCAGTCGTTCGTTTACATTAAATTCAATTGAATATTTCATAAGCTACCAAACAACAAAGTACAACAACAATAACATAAGCAGCAGCAACACGAGAAAACTGGCTGCCAAAATAGAAGCCAGAATACAACCAACAACAACAAGAACAATTACAGCAACAACAACAACAACAGCAACAACAACAAAAGCGGCGTCAACAATAACGACAGCCATTCACAGTCTGCAAAAGTAAAAGCATACTTTTTGGCGCTTTTCCTATTGCAATTGTCTGTTTATGTGTGTGTGTACCTGTGTGTGTGTGTGCTTGTGTGTGTTTGTGTGTGTCTAGTGCTGTCTATACGTCCGGTTCGTCTGGCTCGATTGAGCTCTCTGATAATGGCCGCTGAACTTTGCTTTATTACATGCAAAAAAAAAGTGGAGGCAATTGCTGGGCGTGCCACTCAACTTTTAAAGTGGCACTCAAACAAAGCAGGAGTCGTGCAAAAAATCCCACCAGACAAAAACGAACAAAACTTGAAAATAAATTTTGGGGAATGTGCGGCGCAACATGCGAATGTAGACAAAAGGAGGCGACTCCGACGAGGCATATATCTAAATGCCGCCTTATTAGTCAAATATGAATTATGCACACTGCTCATATTATCTAATATGCCACAGGCGTCTAGTTAAATATCTGACGCCCATCAGACCCCATTTCTGCCCCTGCTCTCACGTAATTTGACAGGTTTTACGGGTTACTTAAGTTATTCATTAAGTTATTATGTGTTTAAAGCTCACACAACACAATACAGGCAGCACGTCGAAGTGGTACTCAGCTTTTATTGTTTATTGGCAGTGCTCGGAACACACTCAAGATGCCCACATTCACACACACACACTCTTGAAGAACACACTGGTCTGGCTGGGACTTTCGTCCTTTGATCTGAGTTTACCTTTTGTTAAACGTCTTAAGTGCAGCTTCGCTTGTTGCACACCTCTCCAGTTACCAGTTACCAGTTGGAAGTTGCCTGTATTTTTATTTTCTCCCCCACCTCCCATGCCGGAAATGGTTATTCTTAATGGCTTTTCAGTTTACGTTTTAGTTGCTTTTTGTAGTGCTGCCTCTCCGTTAGCGTCTTTAATCGTAGCTTATAACTTATTTAGTTGCGGTTTCAGACATCAATTGCCTTTTGCATTTCGTATACAACAAATCATGAATAAGTTAACTGGTTTTTGTTCCACATAATTGTGTGATATATCAGTACAACTGGTAGCTATTGAAATAAAGAAAGTGGGATAATAGGCTTTGGCAAACAGCATTTTAAAATTAGAAGGGGGAATCTTTTGCTATATCATTTCTTCTTTCAGGCTGATAGAATTTGTATTCAAATTATTTCAAAAACTGTTTTCATGTTTTAATGACTTTTATCAGTCGACTACTCTCGACTAGAACTTTCTTACTACCGAAGTGCTGCCAACGGGGCTTTTTCCGGCTTAGACTTGGAGTAGTTACTGCTTTAGATCGATATCTAAAGCTGTTGAGTTAAATTGAGTTTGCCAAAGTTTTATTACATGGTTTTTTAGGGTATCTTTCTGCCGTGCTACGAGTGAGTTAATGTGGGGATTAGGCAACTGGTTTTCAAAGTGACTCAAACTGGTACAAAAGTTGAACATTAAGGGTACCTTTAGATTGTTAACTAAATTGTATTTCAGCTTGAAGAATGGACGGCAGTTGCTTAAGTAAAAAGAGCATAAGAAGTGACTTTTTATACGGGTTTCACAAATATAGTTAAAACATGCATCAGCTGTGTTAGATTATGTACTAAAAGTATGCGGGAATAATATAAACATATAAATTGATATAATAAATATGAATTTCGGGAGTGTAAGAGATTTTCTTAAATGTGATTCGCGTAAGGAATAAGTTCTTTAAATATAGTTTTTTTTTCTTACCAATAACTCAACCAATTCTAATCCAATCGTACCCAACAAATGTCGATCACATTAGGATGCTGTCTGTAAATCATATTAAGTTAATGTTTTACATTTCTCTCTTTTCACTTTTTACATGTCAATGTCAATGTGTAAGGTTACACACACACATACATATGTATATATATATATATATATATATATATATACTCTTTTGTGGGTCATAAATAATGTATTCGGCCTGCGGTTTTGTTATGCCGTTTGCATTGCATACTTTTGTGCGTTTGCAAACTGGAAACTGGAAACTTTTCACTTTCACATAAAGCAAACAAAGCAAAAGGCAACGCAACCCATCCGGAAGCCATTTACATACATATATATCGCTGTGGCTGACCAAAAACTGACATTTAGCAGACATATTAACATGAACGAGGAGCATGTTAATGAATCACATTGGCCACATTCACCGCAGCGATAAGCGCCAAACAGGGCCAAACATCAGCTGACAAAGTAACAGAAACAACGCCAACCACTCAAAACTTGATGGTTCGTTGTGGTTCCAACAAACAAACAAACAAACAAAAAATAGAGTGTATTTCAAAAGTGAAAAGCGAAAAATGGAAAGCGACTTGAAGAATTTAATTAGCATAAGTTTTGTGCGGAACGTGAAACAAAAATTGAAAAATAGAAATATCAAAGAGGACAACGATGCGACGGAGGCGGCGAATGTTTTATGTATGTATTTATATTGTGCAAATAAGTTTATTTTATTAAAAGTTGCAAAACATTTCGCCAAGCGCAATGCCAAATGTAAGTAGCCAAAAGTGAATAAAAAATACCCACCCCAAGATAAAAAGGACCAACGAGACGGGCACTTGTGTACTTTGCTGTCAAAGTCATTCAAATTCAGTGCATGCATAAAAAATTAACTTAGAAGAGCCATCCATCCATCCAGCCAACCCCTCCTCATCCAAAAAACCAATTAAACAACGAGTCCTAGCAGAGAATTAAAGGTCCCACTTTTTTGGTAGCCAAAAAGTTCTTTCGAGTGCCACTCCACGGAGTACTCAAAACAGGTAGCTGGGCTTTGATGGGTTGCAATTAAAATTGGCGGTTTGGCTTTATTGTCGCAGCACTGTAAACGTGGCAGCCATCAATTGAATTTGGCTTTGATAGTTGGCCAAAGCAAAATGGGAGCAAGTTTGTGGCCCGATGCCAGATGATCTCTGAATTATCTTTGGCATCATTTTTGAGATCGTATTTATGCTTTATGTAAGATTAATAAAATATTAGCTATTTATAAATAACTGATTACTGATTTAATGAGCACTTGTTTTATATTAATTTATTATTTTGAAAGGTAACTTAAAGCACGAATTTGCCCTGCATCAATATTTATAAATGTATGTATGTCCGTTAACAGTTAACTGCTAACGTTAGCAAAGCCACTTTTGAATGAGGCAAAAACAAACTTTCACTGTTTTTATTAGATTCTGTCCAGTGAGAAGCATTTAATGGCAATTGGTAGAAGCAATTAAAACCATTTGCAAACGTTTAGCTTAGTTTGTTTAAAAGTTCTGTCATTTTGTTAATTTGTTCAGACTCCTTTTGGTTGTTGGGGTTGTTGCTGTGTTGGTCGTGTCGAGCGGGTTAAACGCGGCGTATGCGTAACTAATTGCTTTGACCGGGCAGCTAACGGCAGTTACTACACACACACATACACACACATGTAACCACTACTAAGGGGTCGTGGTAGCCATTTAAACGATGCCAATTTGAAGGCTACTCAACGGCACACAACCAGAACAGGACTAAAACTAAAGACCAGAAGGAGGCACTTGAGTGCCAAAGCGTTTCTAGTCCTCGCAACGACGCACATGTTGCAAATTGTCGCCAAACGTGCGAGCTGAAAAAAGGGATAGATGGAAGGCGAAGTGGTAGATGGTTGGTGGGGGGAGGGGTTTGAGGTGCACACATAAAAACCAAACAAAGCGCCGCACAACAATAGAGTCCAACCAGTTGTTGTTGCTCCTTCGAACGGGGCACGTTATAAAAATTGTCTTTTAAAAGTCATTAGCAGCTTTTCTGGCTGTCATTGCGATTTGCGCTACGAGGAGTTGACAAGCGATTCGCTCGCCATTTTGTTTTCATATTCCTCGTCTTTGTTGTTGTTGTTTCCGTTGTTGCTGTTGTTGCTGTTGCTGTTGTTGCTGTTGCTGTTGTTGCTGTTGCTGTTGTTGCTGTTGTTGACGTCGCAAGTGCGACACACACGCTCCACAACACGCATGGCGCCCAATTGCTGTTTCCTTTGTGATACCCTGTGCACAATTATTGATGAAAGAGTTGATTATTGAGAAGAGTTTTTATTTTTAAGAACCAGCAGAATGTATTTGAAATTTTATTTGAAAATTTTAAAAATAAGTTTTAGAACTCTAAGTATATTTAAAATTTAGATATTATTAGAGTGATAAGTCTTTATGTGGGGTATCTATAAGTTGAGCAGTTTTTAATTATTTTTTGTGATCATGTTTTCATTTGTATTTTGGGGTTTTAGTTATTTTTTTTGTATATTCAGTTTTTTTTTGGTGTCGTGTTTAGAATATATTTTAGAGAACATTTCTTGCCTCCAGTCAGTTATCTCGACTGCAATTAGTGAGCGTTGAAGAGAAGGAGCAGGAGAGGGTGTCCTGCCAACGACCACCACACACATATTTGAGTGATTTTTAATTAATAAACTCATTAGGCCTGGCCTTGGTTGTTGTGCTGTGTTTTACTCATTTTAATTAGTGGCAGCTGCCGTGTGTTTGAGTAAATGGTTGACCCGTTGCTGCCACATAATTTCCTGGCATTTCAACAATGTGTCGACAATTTTTATGTTTTTAGACGTTTTGGCTTGTTTGGCAGCAGCAGCAACAGCAGCGACAGCGGCAGCAGCAGTTAACGTCGCCGTCACCGGTTCGTTGGCAGCTTTTGTTGCCGTCGTTGCTGTCGTTCAACTTTTGACGTGTTGCATGAGGCGCGCCTGACAAAAGGCACCACCCGACTTGACCGAGCAGAGGAGAGGTCAGAAACGTGCGAGAGTTTGCCTAAAAATTAAATATAATTGTTGTTGTTGCTGCGGTTAGCTGGTTAACACTACTGAGGACAGCCAACACCACAGGCACACTGACGACGACAGCAGACATCAGAAATCGGACAGCAGACAGCAGACTCTGGTCTGGGGTTCGTGTCCATGCTGGGTGACGTTGGGAGAACCACATATCATCATAGTATGCAAGTTGGTGCTGGTTTTGCTGTTGTTCTGATTATTATTGTTGTTGTGTTTGTTGTTGCATTACATGTTCTGCTTAGCTTTCGATATTTGCTGTACAGAGGCGCCGTTTGAAAGGGATGTTATTAATAAAGGGGGTGCTTCCAATAGAGAAAATGAATTCTTATTTTAGATGATTTATTCACTTTATTAATTTGTTTCATTAAATTCAGGCTGTGAACTATTTTTAAAAAGAACTGGAAATATTTTTGAAGTTTATTAATTATTATTATTTTTATATTATTAAATAAAATACGAATAATAAATGAATACATATGTGTAGAGAATGAAGCCCGTCCTTCTTGACTTAATCAAACATTTTACATAGCATGAGATATTTATTAAACACACAAAAATAGTTAACTGCTGCCATGAACAAACTTTGCTTGCCTCCACATCTAAAAATCACAGTTTTTCACAAAAAATATGTTAAAAAAATCACACGCTTTTATGAAATGGTCACAAAACGGCGCTAAACAAGTTGACGCGTTCAACATGCAAGGCACCACAAAATTATCAACATTTTTAGTCTCAGGGGGGAAAAGGAAGAGGGAATGAAAAACCACACAGAAACTTTAATTGAGCGACAAAACGAAATATCTGAATATGTTGAACATGGATATAGTCATGCAAATTAGATAGACAAAACTGGGATGAGACAAGCCATTTTTATGTTTATTTTACTTTTACAAAGCTTAACAGTTCAGTTTAAAATTAAGTCTTATTGGGTTAGATAAATTGTTATTTCTAAGTTAGTTTAACTGTGTAACCGACAGTTTTCTTGAAAAAACAAAAATTCAATATCAAATGCAGGCTAACCAGTGATTTATTTTCTTCCACTTATGCGTATATCAATTAAATAATTATTTCATTAATTTATTTGACGCTTCTATTCCAGGTTGCGCCTTCCTCACCTACTTCAGTCCGGACAGCTCGACAACTGCTGCCAATTCACCAACTTCTGGAGCTCAGGCAACGCTTTACAATGACAAACAGTCTTTAACAGGGGTAAGTCAAAATTTCTATTTTCCATTTACAAATTGTCTCTCACGAATAAAGGAATGCTACACAATTAAATGTTTATGTAAATGCATTTTTACAACTGCACACATTTTTATTTGTATCTCTTTACTTCATTTGCATACTTTACACTATTTTAGTCATAAATCAAAAACTAAAAAACTAACTCAACAAATTAGTTATGCAACAAAAGTTTGCTTTTTTATTATTTTGTTTCTACACACAATTATTTGCAGGAGTTGCTGGCAAATCCAATTTTGTTATATTTGTTGAAACTTATGCATACACAAGGGGTTAATATTCCTTTCTTACTTTTATATAGAATACTTTAAATACATACATGTATTTGTTATAAAGATATAAGATAATGCTAAAGTCTCCGCAATTCGGATTCCAAGCTAAAGATCCTGACGAGTATTTTTAAGTGACTCACATTATCCTGTGGCTTTAAAGTTTAGTTGTAGCATAAACAGCTTATAAGAAAAAATGCAACTTTAACTTTAAACTGGTCCAATACATATTTCTGAAAGTGTATTCAACTTTCGGCAAGCCGAAGATAACATTGTTTTCTAGTTGTTTATTAGCTCTGTTCACACTGTCAACTCCATGCATTTTGTTTTAGTTTGATTATTATTTTATATACATTTAATTAGCTTTCTTCTAACTTTTACTGAACAATTTTGCACTGCATTTTGGTTGATGGTTTTCTGTAGTTGTAGTTTTTGTTATTTGTTATTTTTGTTGTTGTTGCAGGCTGTTGCAATTGTGATTAATTATTTTTGTAAATTGTGCACACTTTTCCCTCCACCAATTTTATTGATTTTGGCAATTAGCAGCAGGCGTCTGCGTGTGTTTATGGGCGTGGCTAGTGTATGTCAATAGCTATAAATTAAATAGTGCAAATTATAACAATTTTCACATTCAGTAAATAAATAAGCCGAGTAAATGTGTAAATATGTTAAACTAACGTATGATTCTGGTTTTCTATTTAATATTAGCATAATATTCAGTTAATGGAAATTGTGTCTAATGATGGCAATAAAAGCAAACAGAAATCATGGATATCCTACCCGAAGGCCTGTCAAAAAATTAATTTTTCTGTTTGCAAATGCCAACGTATTTAATTAAAAAATTAATATACTTAATTCCCATTTTGAAAAAATAATACTATGCATATATTTGGAATATGTAAATGCCAACAATACTGTTGTTACCAAGAGTAATTTGCATCTCTTTCTATCACTCAATCTCCTGCTCTCACTTTAGAAAAAATACAAATGCATAAATTGCAAAATTAATTTTGCATAAAATATTAAAAACCAAACATAAAACATTGCAGCAACTGCATCAGCGATAGACAACAAGAAACAAGTTTATTGAATATGCAAAATTTGCATTTAAAGACAAAAAAACAAAAATAATAATAAAATTGAATTTCTCCACTCCCCTCCTCCGCGTCAACGAACAAAAATAGATGGATAGTAGCCGCAGCCTAGCATTTTTGGCTTGAATTACTTTTGCTCTTGTTTTCATATTTTCTTTGTCTACAGCCCACACACCAACACACACACACACACACACACACATACACACACACAACGATTTTGTGGTCGTTTTGTATAGAAATTTATTACATTTTCTCTGCGTGAGAAGGGTAAGAGTGAAGAGTGGTTTGATAGCGAGAGGCAGAGAGTTTCTACCTCATTCATAACTTTGTTTGTGCCACTTGTGCGGCGGCAGTTTTGCTGCCAACTCTTTTGCATTGTTGTTGTGGAAATGGCTTTTGTTGTTGTTGTTATTAAAATTTTCTTAGAAAGACAACAAGTTAAGAAGAGTTCTTACAGGTTTTTTGCTCCTCTCTTTCGTTTTTGTTGTCTCTGACCCAAGTGCCCCCTTTGTTATTTTAATATTGTGAAGCACTAGGAGGAGATAGGAGAGGAGAGGATAGGAGAGGAGAGGAGAGGTGGGCAGACAGGAAATGCAAGTACATTTGCATAATCAATTGTGTAATGCAATAGCTCATTCATTGAGGCCATTTTTAATTAACTTCGGCAAGTGGCTGGAGGGTGTCCAAAGTACAGAGTCAAAAATTGAGAGTCGAGTCGAGTCTCTGGAATTTGAGTATTCGTTTTTGATCAAAACGCTGCTCGAACAAGAAACTTATCAGTGGAGTATATCACTTCCGTTTCCGCTTCAACATACTTTGCCAAAGTTTGTGCAAATGAAATGCGCCTGTCCGCAAAAGGAAACAGTTTAGCATAAAAATAAAAAGTCAAATTTACCAAAAAAATGAAAGAAAAAATAGAGACAATAATAGTGAAATCCTTGGACTCTGACAACTCCGGCAACTGGCAGGCAGGCAGGCATACGCCATACTGGCTGTCGGGTAGCTTTATCTGAATCTTATACGCTGCCTTGTCGTATTCAAATTTCTATTTAAAAAGTCAAACAGAATTGTCTGTGTGTGTGTGTGTGGGCGGAAAACTTGTGCTATGGCTAAATGCAATGCAAGGAAATCATAACGGAAATTTTTTCGAAAATGAAAAATATCTGCACCCGAGCGCTGAATGCACAGGATGTGGGCAGTAACTTTGCACACATGCCAGCAAGGCAGCCATGCAGGCAGTCGTCGGCCCAGGAAGTGTCTGCGAAGAAATTCTAGCGGAACATGCCAAGCGGCACCAATATCACGCTCCCCCTCCCTCTTCCACCACCTATCAAAAAATAAAAGAAGAAGAGCATGTATATGCAGTAAATAATAAAGCGCATACTTTAAGAGTGGAACACATCCCAGTCCACAGCTGCAACCGCCAGTGGCGCCATTGATTAATGGCCGCGGGCTTTGCTAATTCTCTGCAGCGGCAATAAAGACTTAAAATGTATCTTTGTATGTAACTATGTATGCATATACATATCTACGAAGTACATATGCGTTGTCTTCCTTGTTGTCGTCAGAAGGAGATCAGGTTCCAGTCATTGTGCTTGGTCTCTCTGTCCAGCTGTAAAATATTTTTGCTTACGTGGCCATGTAAACACCCAGCGAACCAATGACCGCAAAAAAGAAAGGGGAGGAGAAGAAGAAAAAATAAATAAAAGAAAACTGCAGAAAAACTGCCGATATCAGCAGAAAAAATTTAACCGCAGTCTGCAATTAATCAAGCACGCCCATGTCTAAAAGGAAGATGGAGTTGGCCAAGTAATCTATGCCTGTTAACGACCCCAAAATGCTCTACTATTTAATATACGATTTGCATAATTTAATTAACAAATTTGTTATTTGTTTATTTGTTCTTAATTAATGTAAATATACTCAAATTTAATTTAAATAGCAATTGAATTTAATAAAAAATTAAAATAAATAAAAAAATACCACCAAGTGGGAGCGAGCTTCAAGTCATATTTATAATTCAATTATTGATGGGTTTTATTTCGGGAAAACTAAAAATAGTTTTGTTTTGCTGTGTTAGCCAAAGTTCATAACAGTCAGAATTATTTATAAGCATGTTTGTCTTTTTTCTTTATAAATGGTTTTTATAATTTGGATTATGCTTGTCATGAAAAATATTAAAGAGTCATTTGAAAAGTTACCAGCAAAGATGGCTAAAGCACAAAGTGCTCAATGAAAGCATTTTGTTTTCCTTTTTCAGGTATTTTCTATTTATCAGACTAATAAAATAGTACGGGGATGGGTAGAATACAGTGTGAACAGTAATTAATCATAAGGAGGACAGGTCCAAGCCTAAGAATTGGTTGTAGGCACCTCAATTTAAATTTAGTGTTTTGTAAATACAGTTTTGATTCTTTTACCTGTCTTATTATAACTTGAAATCATACTTCCTATAAGACATATTCTCCGATGTTAATGGATTGCTTAGTGGGTATTTTTTTGTTGGTATATTTTGAGATCTACATTTTGATTTCTTTCGCGAATATATAACCAACAATTTCTGATGCTCCAGCTAAGGCCTTGGCCAGGTTCAGTTGATAGGGAGGACGCAACGGTTGCCATCGACTCTGTCGACGGCGACGGCTTCAATGCTGCCGCTTCAATTTGGCAATTTATCTGGCCCATCTGCAATTGTTGATTTTGTGCCGGGGAGTGAGCCGCAATGTATGCGATTGTCCGCTTTGCATAAGAGCTAACGAACTAGATTTTTTCCTCGTACTTGGGCTATGGCGTGGTGGCTTGGAGGCTTCTATGCTTGGAGCTGTGTCTGCACTCGGCACGCTTCATTGGCATATCAATCAACGGCCAAAAGCGGGAAATGAATTCGCTTACTCACACGGGCTGCCGACGAGACAGAGCAG
This sequence comes from Drosophila kambysellisi, assembly GCA_035042185.1. NCBI lineage: Eukaryota > Metazoa > Arthropoda > Insecta > Diptera > Drosophilidae > Drosophila > Drosophila kambysellisi. Next base: position 10,579 of record JAWNLS010000361.1, read on the forward strand.
AATGTGGATGCCACGGATTTTTATTCTTTTCATTTGGTTTCTCTTTTTTTGCTGATGTAGTTGGTGTTGTTGTTGTTGGCGTGGCCGGATGCCATTTTAATTAAGTGTTGGGCCCTGTAACTAAACCAAAGCGAGGACGATGGCGTCGGTGGTTCTGGCGCCTGGCCTGTCTTCTCGCTCTGAGCGTAAGGAATTTAACATTTAGCACGGAAGTGTGCACAACAAAAACAAAAAAAAAGAAGGAGCAGAAAATACAGGAACCGGCTGAGCAGTGACAGCTGCAGTAGTTGCTGGTGATGGTTGCGACTGACAGTTTAATTATTATTTTTGCAAATCAGTAAATTAATTAAGATGACTGAGATTTCAAGGAGAAAGGACAGCATAAGTTAAGCACGCTATTCCAAAATCAGCTGGTTAATAAATTAAAGGGTCACGCGTGCAGTGACTCTCTCCACCAAGTGGAGCATTCGAATTAGTTTTTATAATCGAGAATATTTGCCAGGAAATGTATCAGGTCTGATATTGCTTCTCTTTGACACACACTGAGAAAATTAAATGTTACATTGCTGACAGCACGTTTTGACCCAGATTTTCCTTTAAATGACAGTATTAATATGGAGTGATGCTCAACATTAAGTTTGGTAATTTGTTTAAAAATCGTATTTCTTATTCTCATTTAACTTTTTAAAATGTACTTGATAGACTCTGATTTATTTGATGTTCCTCCTTGTTTCCAGCCTCTTTTTAGTTAGCAGGTTCGTGACGTGTTTACTTTACCCAGATAAAAATGGCCTAATTTTTACCCCTTTTAAATGGGCACCGTGTATAATACCCCAATTTCCCTTGGATACATGCAAAAGGCTTGCCAATCCCGTTATAAGCTCGGGCAAGACACTTTTAGGCTTAAATTGGTCTAATGAGTCTTTCATATGCCTGAGCTAACAATTAGTGCCCCTCCCATCCATGTATCCAGCAACAAGGACAAGGGATTGCACTTTGCTCAATGCTGCTGTCTCTGTTTCTGTTCCTGTTCCATATGTCGCTCCCCTTACTCGTTGCTTGCAATTAAATTCGCTTTGCAAATTTATGACCAACGAATTGCTTTTTGCGGCTTTTGCAGACCCAACAAAAAATACACCAAATATTCGAGCTATGCCATCCTCTGAACGAGCATGTCGCAGTAGGTATTACGAGTAAGTGAGTTTTTCTACTGTGGCATATACATGTATGTGGCATACAGATGTTGTATGCAAAAAGAATAGCAAGTCTCTTAGCTACCTTATGTTCGATTTGGAAGTGCCTCCCTTTCGAGCGCGCACTCAAATGAAAATGTACACGAGGCACACACGCAACAGTGGCAAAAGAAGCAACTAAGCATAAAGCGAGCAGATAAAAAGTCAAAGAGCTGAATGAACCAAAAAACAGTCCAAAGCGCAAAAATTAACACAAAAAAAAGAGGAGGAAAAAAACCAAAAAAAAAGAAACTGTTGGTAATGAGGCAAACGGAGCTGCTTGATTAATGTGAGTAGATGCCTCTTCCCCCTATGTTCCTTGCTCTATCTACACATATATTTGTAACCGCAACGGGCCATGAAAATTGTCTGAATTTTGGTGAGTGTGCAAAAAAAAGGCAATTTTCAAGTTTTTAGAAAAAATCCATGAAATGTGGTGGCTGCGACTACAAAGAGAATATTTTATGCAAGCGCATGTGTAAAAATATATTTTATTAGAGGAGCTGTGTGGCTGCCACATTGCTTTTCATGATTGCAGCAGCAGTAGCAGTGAGAGTCTCTTTTGCATATTCAAAATGCCAGCAAACGCGACATTCTTTTTTCTTCCTCTTTTTTTATTGAGAAAACAGACATCTGAAGTCTCGACACTGTAATAAAAATGTCGAAATCCTGCGCCGTCTGTTCGCTTGAAGGGCACACGCCTTCCAAGGTGCTTGCGATATATTTATCACGCCATTGTCATCCTCAACAGTTGCAGCAGCTACAACAAGTGCAACTACAACAACAGCAACTGCATCAAGTGGCAACTGTTGCTGGCTGCAAATTAAAGATCAGTTTTAGTCACTTTAAGCTCGAGTTTCGACTTTCAGGCTTAGATCTGTTAAACTAAGCCGACATTTCAAGTATATGTCATATCTTTAAGCTCGCAATGTTTGTGGTTAGTTATTTTAACTGTTAAACTAACTTTAAATTAAGCATTATGACAATCCGCAAAGGGTCAGCCCTTAACTGTTCACTGTTAACCAGAGACAATGGGTCGACTACAAATGGCCAACAATAGCTAAAAATAAAATGTCATGAAAAAAATGTGTTGAGGGCGACGCAAAACCAGAAACCAAACACCAATCAGAATGGCTACATCCTTTGAATCTGTAGCTGTTGCAGTTGCATACATATTTATTTAGTAATTTATTGAATTTTAAAATGTTATTTTTTCACGCTTGTCAACAGACAAAGGCATATTTTGCCCCATTTTTTGCATATTGCGCTTTTTAATTATACTCTATAAAGTGCAAAAAGTCCCTCTGTTATTTGTTCAGCTGAATAGTATCTATTATGCCACATATTTTTAGTTTCCTCTTTATTTTATATTTGGCCAATTCGGGCAGCGCCATTTTAATTTGAATTAATTGCGTGCAGAATCCGGCTAAATATTTTTTGTCCGGTTTTTATTGACCAGTGACCGGAAATGCTCGTTTGCCTTTGACCTGTTGTGCATAGAATGTGGAGCAGCTGTTTGTTGCCGTATTTTTGTTTATTTAAAAATAATATATTGTATTTAGAATGATATATTTTGATAAGTTTTGTGGCACAAATAAAATAAGTCGAACTCGTTTTTCAATTAAATTTTAATGTACGCTTCCCGCATATATCCATTTGCTTATTCCTAGATATTATATATTTATATGGGTATACAACTGGTAAAATCATTTTGACACACATTTTGAGTAATTGAAAATGTTTGAGCTGCTTTTTGTGGATAGGTGCCGCATCTTTGTAGTGCATAAATTACGCGACTTTGACATTTGAGTAATTTACTTCAAAATATAATAAGTAGCAGGTGGATTTTGAAGTATTGCTGTAATTTTGTGTATCTTGAATGCGTATTTTATAAGAAAAATTGTAGCAATCATATTTTATATGTTTCATTTTATGTTTGGTGAATGGTGATTCAAATATGCCATTAAATGTGTGCTCCAACTTTGAGATAAGAGTTTAAAGTGCTGTCATTTCATATTATGTATTTTTCTGTATTTTATAAGCAGCTTGGGGAATACTTAAATTGTTTTCTATTTTGTAGACACACTACACTTTTCAATTAAATAGCTTAATTTAAATGATTTGCTAATTATTAGTATCTAAGTTGAGATATAAATTCATCTCCAATAAAATTAATTAATTTATGTTGCATGCCCCAGAGCAGAGCTGGAATTAATTAAACTTTTATCTTCATATTGCATGCCTTAAGCATATTTCACACTCGTCAACATTTAAGCTAAATATTGTGTGAAAATGAGAATTGTTAATTTTTAAAAATATGTACTTAAATAATAATAATTTATTGTGGTAAGTATAAAATCTAATTGTCTGCGTCTGTTACTGTGTTTATTTATGTGTTTAAGTCCTTAAGCAAGTTCTGTTGTCCACTTAAAATTTATGTTAACTCTTGGGACAGCAGTTTCTGCTGATAAACAGGCTAAGAACAGAATATTATATATACATATATTTTTGTTGTGGAAATTATGTTTAGATATTGATTTTTCAATCACATTTACCCAAGTAATTGTTATTGAAAAATATTAAATAAATTAACCACAAATCCAAAAAAATATAATACAAAAAAAATTCCCATGACATAAATCGATGTTGTTATTGACTTCATATATTGATGTTGTTCTATAATTGATGTTGTTGTTGTTGATGTTGTTCTACTACTACTACTACTACTACTACTACTCCTAAGCTAATCTAAATTTAAACTAAATTAAACAGTATCTCCTACCAATTACATATACCAAATATACTTCCATGTGATGATTTTAATTGATTGATGTGTTTTCTTTACACTTTTCATTTACGTTTCCTGCTCTCTATTTTCCTACTCGATGTTGTAAAAATGTTGTGGCAATTACACAATTACATATACTAGTGGCCGTTCCATTCGCTGTTGTTGTGCCTTCCCCTGTGCCTTCTCTCTCTCCAAAAACTCTTTATCAATATAATTGCAGGTCGCGTATCCTTGCGGCGCCTTGAGCCTGCGACGCATGCGTTGGCGACACCATCAGCAGCAGCTGCAGCCGCAGCAGCAGCAGCAGCAACAACAACAAAGACAGCTTTATGGTGCCCCCTATGCGCGATTGTGCCTCGCCCAGCGACTGCAACAGCCGTAACA
>JAWNLS010000362.1:0-16151 GCA_035042185.1 Drosophila kambysellisi
TTTAAGACAGAGATATAAAAAATCCCACTAAAAATCTATTCTAATATTTAATTCGAACAATTAAATAAATGAGTATATTTTCTAAAAAGTTATAGATTAAATAGAATCATATATAATAAGTTTTTAAGTTGTGTTACTTTATTTAAAGCTTGGTTAAGTTGCTGTCAACTTTGACACAAATGGAGCCAGTTGAGAAAAGCACAAATATTGACAAACTGACGCCAGTCATCATTGGCTTGAACTCTGATCACTTTGCTGTGAACCCAGCTTAGTCAGTCAGTCGGTCGTGTACATTAAATTCAATTGAATATTTCATAAGCTACCAAACAACAAAGTACAACAACAATAACATAAGCAGCTGAGAAAACGGCGCCCAAACACGAAAAACGGCTTCCAAAATAGAAGCCAGAATACAACCAACAACTAAAAGTAGACTTCTATAACTATTTCTTAAATTACAATACAAGCCTTTAAAATATAATAAGTAAATGAATAGAAATTAAATTATTTTTCGATTTAGTGAAGAGTGAGTTGATGACTGACAAGTAATTTCTTCATAATTTCATATGGTGTTTCTAAAGAAAATAATAAACAATTTTAACATGTTTGCCTTTTCTTTTTTGAATCCTCTTATGCTGAACATCATTTAAGCTAATGAGCTTTAGAATGGTTTATGTTTGACACTTGTGACACCCTCCAAAAGGGTATCAAGGAAAAGGCCTGGCATGGCCAAAAGTCGTAGCCAAACCACTGACACGCTGGCAAGCGGCAAAAGGAGCAAGAAATAAAAACAACAACAACAACCAAATCCAAAATAATAAAAAAAAGAGGCAGAGGCAATTGCGGGGCGTGCCACTCAACTTTTAAAGTGGCACTCAAACAAAGCTGCAGTCGTGCAAAAATGTTCCACCAGACAAAAACGAACAAAACTTGAAAATAAATTTTTGGAAATGTGCGGTGCAAAAAGGGGGCGACTCCGACGAGGCATATATCTAAATGCCGCCTTATTAGTCAAATATGAATTATGCACACTGCTCATATTATCTAATATGCCACAGGCGTCTAGTTAAATATCTGACGCCCACCAGACCCCATTTCTGCCCCTGCTCTCACGTAATTTGCCAGGTTTTACGGGTTACATAAGTTATTCATTAAGTTATTATGTGTTTAAAGCTCACACAACACAATACAGGCAGCACGTCGAAGTGGTTCTCAGCTTTTATTGTTTATTGGCAGTGCTCGGAACACACTCAAGATGCCCACACACATTCACACACACACACACACACACTTGAAGAACACACTGGTCTGGCTGGGACTTTCGTCCTTTGATCTGAGTTTACCTTTTGTTAAACGTCTTAAGTGCAGCTTCGCTTGTTGCACACCTCTCCAGTTACCAGTTGCAAGTTGCCTGTATTTTTATTTTCTCCCCCCACCTCCCATGCCGGAAATGGTTATTCTTAATGGCTTTTCAGTTCACGTTTTAGTTGCTTTTTGTAGTGCTGCCTCTCCGTTAGCGTCTTTAATCGTAGCTGGCTTATTACTTATTTAGATGCGGTTTCAGACATCAATTGCCTTTTGCATTTCGTATACAACAAAACATGAATAAGTTAACTGGTTCTTGTTCCAGATAATTGTGTGATATATCAGTATAACTTGTAGCCATAAAAATAAATAAAGTGGGATAATAGGCTGTGGCAAACAGCATTTTAAAATTAGACGGAATTAGAATTCAAATTATTTCAACTGTTTTCATGTTTTAATGACTTCTATCAGTCGACTACTCTCGACTAGAGCTTTCTTACTACGTTTGCTTAGTGTATTTTACATGTGTTAAGTAAATTTGCTGTAAGAGGGGTTTTTGGCGTATCTTAAGGCGGCTTAGACTTGAAGTAGTTACTGCTTTAGATCGATATCTGAAACCGTTGAGTTAAATTGAGTTTGCCAAAGTTTTATTACATGGTTGCCGTGCTACGAGAGAGTTAATGTGGGGATTAGGCAAATGGTTTTCAAAGTTTAACATTGAGGGTACCTTTAGATTGTTAACTAAATTTTATTTCAGCTTAAAGAATTGCCAGCAGTTGCTTAAGTAAAAATAAAACTAGAAGCGTCTTTTTATATGGGCTTAACAAATGTAGTTAAAAAATGCATCTGCTGTGTTAGAAAATATATACATGTGGGGGTTTTATTACATTAACGGTATTAATTGGTTAATATAAGATAATATAACGTCATTAATAGTTTGTAACATTCAAGTCTGCTTCTTTCCATCGTTACTCGCTCAACTCGACTTGAGCCACAGCTCTCACAACTTATTCCGTCAAAGGCCCAACTGCAACTCCTCTGTCGTCGTCACGTCATCGTCGTCGTCGTCGTCGTCTTCGCCGCTTCTCTTCCTCGATCGGATTCGCCGTCTTGCGAATTCGCTCTCGTTGCTCTTCGTCGTCTCGGTATCGTTGTTGTCTAGGGATCGTCGTTGTTACTGTTCTTCATGTTCGTCGTTGTTGTTGGCGTTGGTCTCAGAAACCACAAACCAACCCACATACATATATAATGATATAATAAATATGAGTTTCGGCAGTGTAGGAGATTTTCGTCGATGTGATTTGCATAAGGAATAAGTTCTTTAAATATAGTGCGAATGTCCTTGAATTCTTGCTATTTTTCTTTCCAATAACTCAACCAATTCTAATCCAATCGTACCCAACAAATGTCGATCACATTAGGATGATGTCTGTAAATCATATTAAGTTATTGTTTTACATTTCTCTCTTTTCACTTTTTACATGTCAATGTCAATGTTAAAGGTTACACACACACACACATATGTATGTATATATATATATATATATATATCTTTTGTGGGTCATAAATAAAGTATTTGGCCTGCGGTTTTGTTATGCCGTTTGCACTGCATACTTTTGTGCGTTCGCAACTGGAAACTGGAAACTTTTCACTTTCAGATAAAGCAAACAAAGCAGAAGGCAACACAACCCATCCGGAAGCCATTTACATACATATATATTGCTGTGGCTGACCAAAAACTGACATTTAGCAGACATGAACATATTAACATGAACGAGGAGCATGTTAATGAATCACATAGGCCACATTCACCGCAGCGATAAGCGCCAAACAGGGCCAAACATCCGCTGAAAAAGTAACAGAAACAACGCCAACCACTCAAAACTTGATGGTTCGTTGTGGTTCCAACAAACAAACAAACAAATCCTAAAAAAAGAGTGTATTTCAAAAGTGAAAAATGGAAAGCGACTTGAAGGATTTAATTAGCATAAGTTTTGTGCGGAACGTGAAACAAAAATTGAAAAATAGAAATATCAAAGAGGACAACGATGCGACGGAGGCGGCGCATGTTTTATGTATGTATTTATATTGTGCAAGTAAGTTTATTTTATTAAAAGTTGCAAAACATTTCGCCAAGCGCAATGCCAAAGGTAAGTAGGCAAAAGTGAACAAAAAATATCCACCCCAAGATAAAAAAAAAATAAGAACCAACGAGACGGGCACTTGTGTACTTTGCTGTCAAAGTCATTCAAATTCAGTGCATGCATAAAAAATTAACTTAGAAGAGCCATCCATCCATCCAGCCAACCCCTCCTCATCCAAAAACCGAAGTAAACAACGAGTCCTAGCAGAGAATTAAAGGTCTCACTTTTGTGTTAGCCAAAAAGTTCTTTCGAGTGCCACTCCACGGAGTACTCAAAACAGGTAGCTGGGCTTTGATGAGTTGCAATTAAAATTGGCGGTTTGGCCTTGTCGGTGGAGCAAAGCACTGAAAGCGTGGCAGCCATCAATTGAATTTGGCTTTGATAGTTCGCCAAAGCAAATGTCGACTAAGTTTGTATAGAATACTATAAATACTGAAAACTGAAGGGAGCAAGTTTGTGGCCCGATGCCAGATGATTTCTGAATTATCTTTGGCATCATTTTTGAGATCGTATTGATGCTTTATGTAAGATTAATAAAATATTAACTATTTATAAATAATTGATTACTGATTTAATGAGCACTTGTTTTATATTAATTTATTATTTGTAATGGTAACTAAAAGCACGAATTTGCATTGCATTATTATTTATAATTAAATATCCGTTAACAGTTAACTGCTAACGTTAGCAAAGCCACTTTTGAATGAGGCAAAAACAAACTTTCACTATTTTTATTAGATTCTGTCCAGTGAGAAGCATTTAATGGCAATTGGTAGAAGCAATTAAAACCATTTGCAAACGTTTAGCTTAGTTTGTTTAAAAGTTCTGTCATTTTGTTAATTTGTTCAGACTCCTTTTGGTTGTTGGGGTTGTTGCTGTGTTGGTCGTGTCGAGCGGGTTAAACGCGGCGTATGCGTAACTAATTGCTTTGACCGGGCAGCTAACGGCAGTTACTACACACACACACACACACATGTAACCACTACTAAGGGGTCGGGGTAGCCATTTAAACGATGCCAATTTGAAGGCCACTCAACGGCACACAACCAGAACAGGACTAAAACTAAAGACCAGAAGGAGGCACTTGAGTGCCAAAGCGTTTCTAGTCCTCGCAACGACGCACATGTTGCAAATTGTCGCCAAACGTGCGAGCTGAAAAAAGGGATAGATGGAAGGGGAAGTGGTAGATGGTGGGTGGGGGGAGGGGTTTGAGCTGCACACATAAAAACCAAACAAAGCGCCGCACAACAATAGAGTCCAACCAGTTGTTGTTGCTCCTTCGAACGGGGCACGTTATAAAAATTGTCTTTTAAAAGTCATTAGCAGCTTTTCTGGCTTGCATTGCGATTTGCGCGGCGAGGAGTTGACAAGCGATTCACTCGCCATTTTGTTTTCATATTCCTCGTCTTTGTTGTTGTTGTTTCCGTTGTTGTTGTTGTTGCTGTTGTTGACGTCGCAAGTGCGACACACACGCTCCACAACACGCATGGCGCCCAATTGCTGTTTCCTTTGTGATACCCTGTGCACAATTATTGATGAAAGAGTTGATTATTGAGAAGAGTTTTTATTTTTAAGAACGAGCAGAATGTATTTGAAATTTTATTTGAAAATTTTAAAAATAAGTTTTTGAACTCTAAGTATATTTAAAATTTAGATATTATTAGAGTGATAAGTCTTTATGTGGGGTATCTATAAGTTGAGCAGTTTTTAATTATTTTTTGTGATCATGTTTTCATTTGTATTTTGGGGTCTTAGTTATTTTTTTTGTGTATTCAGTTTTTTTTGGTGTTTAGAATATATATTTTATAGAACATTTTATAGAACATTGCCTGAGATTACTGACTGCAATTAGTGAGCATTGAAGAGAAGGAGACGTGTCCTGCCAACGACCACACACATATTTGAGTGATTTTTAATTAATAAACTCATTAGGCCTGGCCTTGGTTGTTGTGCTGTGTTTTACTCATTTTAATTAGTGGCAGCTGCCGTGTGTTTGAGTAAATGGTTGACCCGTTGCTGCCACATAATTTCCTGGCATTTCAACAATGTGGCGACAATTTTTATGTTTTTAGACATTTTGGCTTGTTTGGCAGCAGCAGCAGCAGTTGACGTCGCCGTCGCCGGTTCGCAGGCAGCTTTTGTTGCCGTCGTTGCTGTCGTTCAACTTTTGACGTGTTGCATGAGGCGCGCCAGACAAAAGGCACCACCCGACCTGACCGAGCCGACCGAACAGGCCAACCAGAGGAGAGGCCAGAAACGTGCGAGAGTTTGCCTAAAAATTAAATATAATTGTTGTTGTTGCTGCGGTTAGCTGGTTAACACTACTGAGGACAGCCAACACCACAGGCACACTGACGACGACAGCAGACATCAGACATCAGACATCAGACATCGGACAGCAGACAGCAGAGGTTCGTGTCCATGCTGGGTGACGTTGGGAGAACCACATATCATTATAGTATGCAAGTTGGTGTTGGTTTTGCTGTTGTTCTGATTATTATTGTTGTTGTTGTTGCATTACATGTTCTGCTTAGCTTTCGATATTTGCTGTACAGAGGCGCCGTTTGAAAGGGATGTTATTAATAAAGGGGGTGCTTCCAATAGAGAAAATGAACTCTTATTTTAGATGATTTATTCACTTTATTAATTTGTTTCATTAAATTCAGCCTGTGAACTATTTTTAAAAAGAACTGGAAATATTTTTGAAGTTTATTAATTATTATTATTTTTATATTATTAAATAAAATACGAATAATAAATGAATACATATGTGTAGAGAATTTAGCCCGTCCTTCTTGACTTAATCAAACATTTTACATAGCATGAGATATTTATTAAACTCACAAAAATAGTTAACTGCTGCCATGAACAAACTTTGCTTGCCTCCATATCTAAAAATCACAGTTTTTCACAAAAAATATGTTAAAAAAATCACACGCCTTTATGAAATGGTCACAAAACGGCGCTAAACAAGTTGACGCGTTCAACATGCAAGGCACCACAAAATTATCAACATTTTTAGTCTCAGAGGGGAAAATTAAGAGGGAATGAAAAACCACACAGAAGCTTTAATTGAGCGACAAAACGAAATATCTGAATATGTTGAACATGGATATAGTCATGCAAATTAGATAGACAAAACTGGGATGAGACAAGCCATTTTTATGTTTATTTTACACTTACAAAGCTTAACAGTTCAGTTTAAAATTTAGTCTTATTGTGTTAGATAAATTGTTATTTCTAAGTAAGTTCAACTGTGTAACCGACAGTTTTCTTGAAAAACCAAAAAATCAATGTCAAATGCAGGCTAACCAATGATTTATTTTCTTCCACTTATGCGTATATCAATTAAATAATTATTTCATTAATTTATTTGACGCTTCTATTCCAGGTTGCGCCTTCCTCACCTACTTCAGTCCGGACAGCTCGACCACAGCTGCCAATTCACCAACTTCTGGAGCTCAGGCAACGCTTTACAATGACAAACAGTCTTTAACAGGGGTAAGTCAAAATTTGTATTTTCCATTTACAAATTGTCTCTCACAAATAAAGGAATGCTACACAATTAAATGTTTATGTAAATGCATTTTTGACAACTGCACACATTTTTATTTGTATTTGTTTACTTCATTTGCATACTTTACACTATTTTAGTCATAAATCAAAAACTAAAAAACTAACTCAACAAATTAGTTATGCAAAAAAAGTTTTCTTTTTTATTATTTTGTTTCTACACACAAATTTTTGCAAATCCAATATTGTTATATTTGTTGGAATTTATGCATACACAGGGGGTAATATTTCTTTGTTATTTTTATATAAAATACTTTAAATAGATACATGTATTTGTTATAAAGATATAAGATAATGCTAAAGTCTCCGCAATTCTGATTCCAAGCTAAAGATCCTGACGAGTATTTTTAAGTGACTCACATTATCCTGTGACTCTAAAGTTTAGTTGTGGCATAAACAGTTTATAAGTTTATAAGAATAAAGGCAACTTTAACTTTAAACTGGTCTAATACATATTTCTGAAAGTGTATTAAACTTTCGGCTAGCCGAAGATAACATTGTTTTCTAGTTGTTTTTTAGCTCTGTTCACACTGTCAACTTTATCCATGCATTTTGTTTTAGTTTGATTATTATTTTATATTTATTTAATTTGCTTTTTTCTAACTTTTACTGAACAATTTTGCACTGCATTTTGGTTGATGGTTTTCTGTAGTTGTAGTTTTTGTTATTGTTATTGTTGTTGCAGGCTTTTGCAATTGTGATTAATTATTTTTGTTAAATGTGCGCTATTTTCCGCCCACCAACTTTGTTGATTTTGGCAATTTGCAGCAGGCGTCTGCGTGTGTTTGTGGGCGTGGCTAGTGTCTGTCAATAGCTATAAATTAAATAGTACAAATTATAACAATTTTCACAGTCAGTAAATAAAGAACACGTGTAAATGTGTAAATATGTTAAACTAACGTATGATTCTGGTTTCCTATTTAATATTAGCAGAAAAATCAGTTAATGGAAATTGTGTCTAATGATGGCAATAAAAGCAAACAGAAAATGTGGATATGCTTGCCAGTAGGCCTGTCAAAAATTTAATTTTTCTGTCTGCAAATCAAAATCAAATTCACTGTCAACAAAGCTTTTCAAGTTCTGGGTTTTATTAAGCGTTGGTCAAAGGAATTTGATGACCCTTATACGACCAAGTTACTTTTTACTTCTCTTGTACGTCCAATTCTGGAATATGGATCTTGTATGTGGTCTCCGCAATATCATATTCACCAAAGTAGATTGGAATCGGTGCAAAAGAGCTTCCTACTTTTTGCGCTTCGTCGCTTTGACTGGGGTGTACTGCCTCCACACTCTGAAAGGCTTCTTCTTATTAACCTTCCTTCCTTAACTAATCGTCGTGTTATGTTAGGAGTTATGTTTGTGGTAAAATTACTTAACTGCGTTATTTTTTAATTTATTTAAAGTTTTAATTTTATTTTTAATTTTAATTTAATTCAAATTTTTAATTTTTGTATTTTTGGTGTCGACTGAATTTAGTTGACTAATAAATAAATAAATAAATGCCAACGTATTTAATTAAAAAATTAATATTCTTAATTCCCATATTGAAAAAATTATACTATGCATATATTTGGAATATGTAAATGCCATAAAACCAAACATAAAACATTTCAGCAACTGCATCAGCGACAGACAACAAGAAACAAGTTTATTGAATATGCAAAATTTGCATTTAAAGACAAAAAAATAATAAAATTGAATTTCTCCACTCCCCTCCTCCGCGTCAACGAACAAAAATAGATGGATAGTAGCCGCAGCCTAGCATTTTTGGCTTGAATTACTTTTGCTCTTGTTTTCATATTTTCTTTATCTGCAGCCCACACACCAACACACACACACACACACACACATACACACACACAACGATGTTGTGGTCGTTTTGTATAGAAATTTATTACATTTTCTCTGCGTGAGAAGGAAGTGCAAGGGGAGGAGTGGTTTGGCAGCGAGAGGCAGAGAGTTTCTACCTCATTCAGAACTTTGTTTATGCCACTTGTGCGGCGGCAGTTTTGCAACAACTTTGCTGCCAACTCTTTTGCATTGTTGTTGTTGTGGAAATGTCTGTTGTTTTTGTTGTGATACTTATTAAAATTTTCTTAAAAGTTGAGAAGAGTTCTTACAGGTTTTTTTCTCCTCTCTTTCGTTTTTGTTGTCTCTGACCCAAGTGCGCCCTTTTTTATTTTAATATTGTGAAGCACTAGGAGGAGGTAGGAGAGGAGAGGAGGGGATAGGAGAGGAGAGGCGGACAGACAGGAAATGCAACTACTTTTGCATAATCAATTGTGTAATGCAATAGCTCATTCATTGAGGCCATTTTTAATTAACTGCGGCAAGTGGCTGGAGGGTGTCCAAAGTACAGAGTCAAAAATTGAGAGTCGAGTCGAGTCTCTGCAATTTGAGTATTCGTTTCTGATCAAAACGCTGCTCGAACAAGAAACTTATCAGTGGAGTGTACAACTTCCGTTTCCGCTTCAACATACTTTGCCAAAGTTTGTGCAAATGAAATGCGCCTGTCCGCAAAAGGAAACAGTTTAGCATAAAAATAAAAAGTCAAATTTCCCCCTCAAAAAAATTAGACAATAATAGTGAAATCCTTGGATTCTGACAACTCCGGCAACTGGCAGGCAGGCAGGCATACGCCATACTGGCTGTCAAGCTAGCTTTATCTGAATCTTATACGCTGCCTTGTCGTATTCAAATTTCTATTTAAAAAGTCAAACAGAATTGTCTGTGTGTGAGTGTGTGTATGTGGGCGGAAAACTTGTGCTATGGCTAAATGCAATGCAAGGAAATCATAACGGAAATTTTTTCGAAAATGAAAAATATCTGCAGCCGAGCGCTGAGTGCACAGGATGTGGGCAGTAACTTTGCACACATGCCAGCAAGGCACCCATGCAGGCAGCCGTCGGCCCAGGAAGTGTCTGCGAAGAAATTCTAGCGGAAAATGCCAAGCGGCACCAATATCACGCTCCCCCTCCCTCTTCCACCACCTATCAAAAAATAAAAGAAGAAGAGCATGTATATGCAGTAAATAATAAAGCGCATACTTTAAGAGTGGAACACATCCCAGTCCACAGCTGCAACCGCCAGTGGCGCCATTGATTAATGGCCGCGAGAATTGCTAATTCTCTGCAGCGGCAATAAAGACTTAAAATGTATCTTTGTATGTATCTATGTATGCATATACATATCTACGAAGTACATATGCCTTGTCTTCCTAGTTGTCGTCGGAAGGAGATCAGGTTCCAGTCATTGTGCTTGGCCTCTCTGTCCAGCTGTAAAATATTTTTGCTTACGTGGCCATGTAAACACCCAGCGAACCAATGACCACAAAAAAGAAAGAGGAAGAGAAGAGAAAACAAATAAATAAAAGAAAGCTGCAGAAAAACTGCCAAAATCAGCAGGAAAAATTTAACCGCAGTCTGCAATTAATCAAGCACTCCCATGTCTAAAAGGAAGATGGAGTTGGCCAAGTAATTTATGCCTGTTAACGACCCCAAAATGCTCTACCATTTAATATTCGATTTACATCATTTAATTAATAAATCTGTTATATGTTTATTTGTTCTTAATTAATGTAAATATACTTAAATTTAATCTAAATAGCAATTGAATTTAATAAACAATTCAAATAAATAATAAAACACCACCAAGTGGGAGCGATCTTTAAGTCATATTTATAATTGAATTATTGATGGTTTTTATTTCGGGAAAACTTAAAAATTAATTTTGTTTTGGAACTTAGCCAAAGTTAGCATATTTATAAGCAAGATTGGTCTTTTTTCTTTATAAATGGTTAGTAGGCAATGAAAGATAAAGTTGATCTATTGTAATTCTTTATTTGATAGTACGTCTACTCATATCAACGATCATCGACAGACTAACTCCCTCGAGCTCGTCAGTCTTTACATGTCTATTTGGTTTCTCATTTAACAGATGTTAAATGAGCTTAACATTATAACTTACAGTACTAGCGATGGCCTAATACCGATATTTGTTATTGGTGGCCTGCTACACCTCTTTATGGGATTTTCTATTTATCAGACTAATAAAATAGTACGGGGATGGGTAGAATACAGTGTGAACAGTAATTAATCATAAGGAGGACAGGTCCAAGCCTAAGAATTGGTTGTAGGCACCTCAATTTAAATTTAGTGTTTTGTAAATACAGTTTTGATTCTTTTACCTGTCTTATTATAACTTGAAATCATACTTCCTATAAGACATATTCTTCGATGTTAATGGATTGCTTAGCGGGTATTTTGTTGTTGGTATATTTTGAGATCTACATTTTGATTTCTTTCGCGAATATATAACCAACAATTTCTGATGCTCCAGCTAAGGCCTTGGCCAGGTTCAGTTGATAGGGAGGACGCAACGGTTGCCATCGACTCTGTCGACGGCGACGGCTTCAATGCTGCCGCTTCAATTTGGCAATTTATCTGGTCCATCTGCAATTGTTGATTTTGTGCCGGGGAGTGAGCCGCAATGTATGCGATTGTCCGCTTTGCATAAGAGCTAACGAACTAGATTTTTTCCTCGTACTTGGGCTATGGCGTGGTGGCTTGGAGGCTTCTATGCTTGGAGCTGTGTCTGCACTCGGCACGCTTCATTGGCATATCAATCAACGGCCAAAAGCGGGAAATGAATTCGCTTACTCACACGGGCTGCCGACGAGACAGAGCAGAATGTGGATGCCACGGATTTTTATTCTTTTCATTTGGTTTCTCTATTTTTGCTGATGTAGTTGGTGTTGTTGTTGTTGGCGTGGCCGGATGCCATTTTAATTAAGTGTTGGGCCCTGTAACTAAACCAAAGCGAGGACGATGGCGTCGGTGGTTCTGGCGCCTGGCCTGTCTTCTCGCTCTGACCGTAAGGAATTTAACATTTAGCACGGAAGTGTGCACAACAAAAACAAAAAAAAAGAAGGAGCAGAAAATACAGGAACCGGCTGAGCAGTGACAGCTGCAGTAGTTGCTGGTGATGGTTGCGACTGACAGTTTAATTATTATTTTTGCAAATCAGTAAATTAATTAAGATGACTGAGATTTCAAGGAGAAAGGACAGCAAACAGCATAAGTTAAGCACGCTATTCCAAAATCAGCTGGTTAATAAATTAAAGGGTCACGCGTGCAGTGACTCTCTCCACCAAGTGGAGCATTCGAATTAGTTTTTATAATCGAGAATATTTGCCAGGAAATGTATCAGGTCTGATATTGCTTCTCTTTGACACACACTGAGAAAATTAAATGTTACATTGCTGACAGCACGTTTTGACCCAGATTTTCCTTTAAATGACAGTATTAATATGGAGTGATGCTCAACATTAAGTTTGGTAATTTATTTAAAAATCGTATTTCTTATTCTCATTTAACTTTTTAAAATGTACTTGATAGACTCTGATTTATTTGATGTTCCTCCTTGTTTCCAGCCTCTTTTTAGTTAGCAGGTTCGTGACGTGTTTACTTTACCCAGATAAAAATGGCCTAATTTTTACCCCTTTTAAATGGGCACCGTGTATAATACCCCAATTTCCCTTGGATACATGCAAAAGGCTTGCCAATCCCGTTATAAGCTCGGGCAAGACACTTTTAGGCTTAAATTGGTCTAATGAGTCTTTCATATGCCTGAGCTAACACTTAGTGCCCCTCCCATCCATGTATCCAGCAACAAGGACAAGGGATTGCACTTTGCTCAATGCTGCTGTCTCTGTTTCTGTTCCTGTTCCATATGTCGCTCCCCTTACTCGTTGTTTGCAATTAAATCCGCTTTGCAAATTTATGACCAACGAATTGCTCTTTGCGGCTTTTGCAGACCCAACAAAAATACACAAAATATTCGAGCTATGCCATCCTTTGAATCCTCTGAACGAGCATGTCGCAGTAGGTATTACGAGTAAGTGAGTTTTTCAACTGTGGCATATACATGTATGTGGCATACAGATGTTGTATGCAAAAAGAATAGCAAGTCTCTTAGCTACCTTATGTTCGATTTGGAAGTGCCTCCCTTTCGAGCGCGCACTTAAATGAAAATGTACACGAGGCACACACGCAACAGTGGCAAAAGAAGCAACTAAGCATAGAGCGAGCAGATAAAAAGTCAAAGAGCTGAATGAACCAAAAAACAGTCCAAAGCGCAAAAATTAACACAAAAAATCGAATAGGAAAAAAAAAGAAAACTGTTGGTAATGAGGCAAACGGAGCTGCTTGATTAATGTGAGTAGATGCCTCTTCCCCCTATGTTCCTTGCTCTATCTACACATATATTTGTAACCGCAACGGGCCATGAAAATTGTCTGAATTTTGGTGTGTGTGCAAAAAAAAGGCAATTTTCAAGTTTTTAGAAAATCCATGAAATGTGGTGGCTGCGACTACAAAGAGAATATTTTATGCAAGCGCATGTGTAAAAATATATTTTATTAGAGGAGCTGTGCGGCTGCCACATTGCTTTTCAGGATTGCAGCAGTAGCAGCAGCAGTGAGAGTCTCTTTTGCATTTTAAAAATGCCAGCAAACGCGACATTCTTTTTTCTTCCTTTTTTTATTGAGAAAACAGACATCTGAAGTCTCGACACTGTAATAAAAATGTCGAAATCCTGCGCCGTCTGTTCGCTTGAAGGGCACACGCCTGCCAAGGTGCTTGCGATATATTTATCACGCCATTGTCATCCTCAACAGTTGCAGCAGCTACAACAAGTGCAACTACAACAACAGCAACTACAACAACAGCAACTGCATCAAGTGGCAACTGTTGCTGGCTGCAAATTAAAGATTAGTTTTAGTCACTTTAAGCTCGAGTTTCGACTTTCAGGCTTAGATCTGTTAAACTAAGCCGACATTTCAAGTATATGTCATATCTTTAAGCTCGCAATGTTTGTGGTTAGTTATTTTAACTGTTAAACTAACTTTAAATTAAGCATTATGACAATTCGCAAAGGGTCAGCCCTTAACTGTTCACTGTTAACCAGAGACAATGGGTCGACTACAAATGGCCAACAATAGCTAAAAATAAAATGTCATGAAAAAAATGTGTTGAGGGCGACGCAAAACCAGAAACCAAACACCAATCAGATGGCCACATCCTTTGCATCTGTAGCTGTTGCAGTTGCATACATATTTATTTAGTAATTTATTGAATTTTAAAATGTTATTTTTTCACGCTTGTCAACAGACAAAGGCATATTTTGCCCCATATTTTTTTGCATATTGCGCTTTTTAATTATACTCTATAAAGTGCATAAAGTCCCTCTGTTATTTGTTCAGCTGAATACTAGTAGCTATTGACCATTTTATATGCCACATATTTTTAGTTTCCTCTTTTTTTTATATTTGGCCAATTCGGGCAGCGCCATTTTAATTTGAATTAATTGCGTGCAGAATCCGGCTAAATATTTTTTGTCCGGTTTTTATTGACCAGTGACCGGAAATGCTCGTTTGCCTTTGACCTGTTGTGCATAGAATGTGGAGCAGCTGTTTGTTGCCGAATTTTTGTTTATTTAAAAATAATATATTGTATTTAGAATGATATATTTTGATAAGTTTTGTGGCACAAATAAAATAAGTCGAACTCGTTTTTCAATTAAATTTTAATGTACGCTTCCCGCATATATCCATTTGCTTATTCCTAGATATTATATATTTATATGGGTATACAACTGGTAAAATCATTATGACACACATTTTGAGTAATTGAAAATGTTTGAGCTGCTTTTTGTGGATAGGTGCCGCATCTTTGTAGTGCATAAATTACGCGACTTTGACATTTGAGTAATTTACTTCAAAATATAATAAGTAGCAGGTGGATTTTGAAGTATTGCTGTAATTTTGTGTATCTTGAATGCGTTTTTTATAAGAAAAATTGTAGCAATCATATTTTATATGTTTCATTTTATGTTTGGTGAATGGTGATTCAAATATGCCATTAAATGTGTGCTCCAACTTTGAGATAAGAGTTTAAAGTGCTGTCATTTCATATTATGTATTTTTCTGTATTTTATAAGCAGCTTGGGGAATACTTAAATTGTTTTCTATTTTGTAGACACACTACACTTTTCAATTAAATAGCTTAATTTAAATGATTTGCTAATTATTAGTATCTAAGTTGAGATATAAATTCATCTCCAATAAAATTAATTAATTTATGTTGCATGCCCCAGAGCAGAGCTGGAATTAATTAAACTTTTATCTTCATATTGCATGCCTTAAGCATATTTCACACTCGTCAACATTTAAGCTAAATATTGTGTGAAAATGAGAATTGTTAATTTTTAAAAATATGTACTTAAATAATAATAATTTATTGTGGTAAGTATAAAATCTAATTGTCTGCGTCTGTTACTGTGTTTATTTATGTGTTTAAGTCCTTAAGCAAGTTCTGTTGTCCACTTAAAATTTATGTTAACTCTTGGGACAGCAGTTTCTGCTGATAAACAGGCTAAGAACAGAATATTATATATACATATATTTTTGTTGTGGAAATTATGTTTAGATATTGATTTTTCAATCACATTTACCCAAGTAATTGTTATTGAAAAATATTAAATAAATTAACCACAAATCCAAAAAAATATAATACAAAAAAAATTCCCATGACATAAATCGATGTTGTTATTGACTTCATATATTGATGTTGTTCTATAATTGATGTTGTTGTTGTTGATGTTGTTCTACTACTACTACTACTACTACTACTACTCCTAAGCTAAACTAAATTTAAACTAAATTAAACAGTATCTCCTACCAATTACATATACCAAATATACTTCCATGTGATGATTTTAATTGATTGATGTGTTTTCTTTACACTTTTCATTTACGTTTCCTGCTCTCTATTTTCCTACTCGATGTTGTAAAAATGTTGTGGCAATTACACAATTACATATACTAGTGGCCGTTCCATTCGCTGTTGTTGTGCCTTCCCCTGTGCCTTCTCTCTCTCCAAAAACTCTTTATCAATATAATTGCAGGTCGCGTATCCTTGCGGCGCCTTGAGCCTGCGACGCATGCGTTGGCGACACCATCAGCAGCAGCTGCAGCCGCAGCAGCAGCAGCAGCAACAACAACAAAGACAGCTTTATGGTGCCCCCTATGCGCGATTGTGCCTCGCCCAGCGACTGCAACAGCCGTAACAA
>JAWNLS010000370.1:0-15287 GCA_035042185.1 Drosophila kambysellisi
GCGTCATAGCCTGGAAAGAGATGCTCATTTGATATAGCCCAGTTGGTTTATTATAACCAACAGATGGGCAAATCAGTGTGTCAATTTTCCGATGTGTTTTCATTAACGAGACAAACCATTTACAACATTTTAAACAGAGCAGAAAAAGCAAATATATTGAAAGCAAAGCCTCCAAGTGGTAGTCATAGAAAAATAAGTGATCGAGTTAAACGTATAATAAGAAAAGTGGAAAAAAAACCCACATGATATTCGAGCTTAAGAAAGAATTTGGCAGTGTTGCTGGTGAAACAGTGAGAAACCGTTGCTTTCAGAGCTTAACATTGTAAAACGACTTTCGTTTGCCCACAGTTATGTGGAGAGGCCAATGGAATTCTGGGACGTCGTCACATTTTGTGACGAATCCAAAATAATGTTATACTATAATGATGGGGAGCCAAGAGTCAGGCGGAAGCCCCTTACAGCTTTGAAAAACAAAAATAGTATACATACGGTGAAGTTTGGCAAACTTCCCGTTATGGTTTGGGGCTGCCTATCCGTCAAAGGAGTTGGACATCTAGTAATTATTGAAAATATTATGGGTGCTGACAAATACTTGCAGATTCTTAGGTCAAATTTAAAAGCTCAGCAGAATGATCGGATCTTATGCTGATAAAAAGGCAACGTCCAAATTTTATCAGCACAACGATCCTAAGAATAAAGCTAACATGGTTAGGATGTGGCTGCTCTACAAATGCAAAAAGGTATTGAACCTTCCACCTCAAAGCCCTGACTTAAGTCCTATAGAAAATATTTGAAGTTTTTTGGATAAATAAAAGTGGCAAAAAGGAGTCGCCAATATCGACAACATTTAAAAATCATCATTTTGGAAGAATGGGTGAAGATTCCCAACAATTACGACATACCCATTATTGTTATCTCCATGAAAAGGCGTACAAAATATTAAATTATTTTCATATATTTTACTTCGAATTACGTCTTAAAACAAAATGTAAAAACACATTCTGGACAATAAAAACATGTAAGAACGCTGTAGTCGAGTGAGCTCGACTACCATATACCCTGAACCAAGCTTTAAAAGCATTATAAGTTTATCGTTTTTGGGGGCTGGAATGGGCGTGGCCCGATCTTAGTAATATACCTTCTAAGTTTGGTAACTGTAGCTCTTGAATTGCGGGAGATACAGGCATTTATCGTTTTTTGTGGGCGGGAGTGGGCGTGGCCCAAAATATTTTCGAGTTCGATCTTAGTAATATACCTTCTAAGTTTGGTAACTGTAGCTCTTAATTGCGGGAGATACAGGCATTTATCGTTTTTTGTGGGCGGGAGTGGGCGTGGTCCAAAATTTTTTTCCACATTTATGAAGGGTGTTACTAGCAATATACCTTTAAAATTTGGTGACTTAAGTTTTCAAATTGCGTGAGATATATGGGTTTATCGATTTACACCAAGAGGTGTATCGGTTTAGGTAGGTGGAGTGGGCGTGGCCATCCAATTTTTTTATCGATCTTTGGGAGAGTTACCAGTAACATACCTGCAACATTTTGCGACTCTAGCTTGCAAATTACGGCAGATATGCGCATTTTAAATTTCTAGGGACGAGTTCTGGGGGCGGCGGATGTGGGCGTGGTCAAAAAATTGGTATGCCAATCTTTGGAGGAGGTTACCAGCAAATTACCTTCCAAGTTTGGTTACTCTATCTTTAAAATGTTCGGAGATATACGGAGTTATCGATTTACAATCGGAATTGTCGATTATAGGCGCAGGTGTGGGCGTGGCACCACAAATTTGTTATCGGTTCTTAAAGGCGACTACCAGTAATATACCTACCAAATTTGACGTTCCCTACTCAAAAACTGCGGAAGATATAGCCATTTGAAAATTTTAGGGGCGGGGGTGATGGGGGCGTCGGAGGTGGACGTGGCACATGCCGATCTTTCAAGGACCTCGCCAACAACATACCAACCAAAATTGGTGACTGTATCCATTAAATTGTGAGAGATATGTGGAATTTACTGCTATCGGAAATCTAAATGTATCGATAATTCAGAAACTGAGGCAGTAATCGATAAAATATTAAAACTTGATCTGCGCCTGGTATACGAGATCTTATATTTCAAATTTGAAGTGTCTCGCTCTTATAGTCTCTGATATCCGCGTGTTCATACTGACGGACAGACGTACAGACGGACAGACGGACGGACGGACAGACAGACGGACACGGCTAGATCGACTCGTCTATTGATCCTGATCAAGAATATATATACTTTATGGGGTCGGAGATGCTTCCTTCTGCCTGTTACACACATTTGCACAAAACCATTATACCCTTTTTACCCATTTTTAATGGGTTCAGGGTATAAAAACAAGGTAGAACGTTGCAGTCGGACGTAACCGACAGCGAAATACTATTATACCTTATAACCTTACTTACCATGAAATACTGTCCAGGTTTGCCTTTT
Organism: Drosophila kambysellisi; assembly: GCA_035042185.1. NCBI lineage: Eukaryota > Metazoa > Arthropoda > Insecta > Diptera > Drosophilidae > Drosophila > Drosophila kambysellisi. Next base: position 2,460 of record JAWNLS010000370.1, read on the forward strand.
AGAATGGGAACACATTCTTGCATATAAGCGAGCGTGGCTTTTCAAGACGGTGAGCAGAATTACACGGGGAGAGCAGACACAAAAGGAATAGGAGTAGGCGTTGCCCAATAAAATTTTAGAAAAGTTTCCTAATAATCTTCCTACCAAGTTTGGTAACTAACTAACTTGAATTGGGGGATATGGGCGTTTATCGGGTTTGGGGGCTGGAGTGGGCGTGGCCCAACAAATTTTGGTGTTCGATCTAAATAATATACCTTCTAAGTTTGGTAACTGTAGCTCTTAAATTGCGGGAGATACAGGCATTTATCGTTTTTTGTGGGCGGCAGTGGGCGTGGTCCAAAATGTTTTTTCCACATTTATGAAGGGTGTTACTAGCAATATACCTTCAAAATTTGGTGACTTAAGTTTTTTGATTGCGTGAGATATATGGGTTTATCGATGTCCATCCAATTTTTTCATCGATCATTGGGGGAGTTACCAGTAACATACCTGCAAAATTTTGCGACTGTAACTTGCAAATTACGGTAGATATGCGCATTTTAAATTAATAGGGACGAAGTTCCTGGGGGCGGTATATTACTGGTAGTCGCCCTTAAGAACCGATAACAAATTTGTGGTGCCACGCCCACATCTGCGCCTATAATCAGCAATTCCGATTGTAAATCGAACATTTTAAAGTTAGATTAACCAAACTTGGAAGGTAATTTGCTAGTAACCTCCTCCAAAGATTGGCATACAAATTTTTGGACCACGCCCACATCCGCCGCCCCCAGGAACTTCGTCCCTAGAAATTTAAAATGCGCATATCTGCCGTAATTTGCAAGCTAGAGTCGAAAAATTTTGCAGGTATGTTACTGGTAACTCCCCCAAAGATCGATAAAAAAATTGGATGGCCACGCCCACTCCACCTACCTAAACCGATACACCTGTTGGTGTAAATCGATAAACCCATATATCTCACGCAATTTGAAAACTTAAGTCACCAAATTTTAAAGGTATATTGCTAGTAACCCCCTTCATAAATGTGTAAAAAAAAATTTGGACCACGCCCACTCCCGCCCACAAAAAACGATAAATGCCTGTATCTCCCGCAATTTAAGTTAGTTAATTAAATAAATATAATTAATTTAAATGAAATAAATAGTAAAGCGCTAAAAATGTGTTAGTTATACAAATACATTATATCCTTATTTTTTCATGTATTGCATTTATGAATGCATTTATAATCAAATTCAAATAAAGTTGCCAGTACAAGTGAACTTTGTAACGCAAGTCCATTATTTCCAGCGTTGCCACTACATGCCAATTTAATTTTGGCGCAATGCTGCTTGTCTTGCAATTTGGTCACTCTGAATCGAGCGCGTCAAATTGTGCCACCTCCTTTTTTATAAAATTTCTCAATTTTGTATAAAATATTAAATCTAGTAGTTCGATTCAATTTAATTGACTGAAACATAACCGAATTGAACAACAATTGAATTGAATCGAACTACCAGATTTAATATTTTATACAAAATTAAGAAATATATTATATTTATAAGAATTACATTAATTTATGTAATGGTATAATAGTATTTCGCTGTCGGTTCGCGTGCCGAACTGCAACATTCTATCTTGTGTTTTTTGATAATTTGCTTGTAGTTTCGTCGTGTTGAATTCGGATTGACCGGAATGATCAATTCACTTAAGTATTACCAAACAGGGCTTGAATTTGGGACCCTATAAATAAAATTCACGTAGTGTGCTGAAATATATGAAAAAACAAGATAGAACGTATGCAGTCGGACGTAACACGACAGCGAAATACTATTATACCTTCATTTGTGTACAGTTAAGAAATACTTGAATTCCGGGGGATATGGGCGTTTATCGGGTTTGGGGGCGGGAGTGGGCGTGGCCCAAAAAATGTTGGAGTTCGATCTTAGTATTATACCTTCTAAATTTGGTAACTGTAGCTCTTAAATTGCGGCAGATACAGGCATTTATCGTTTTTTGTGGGCGGGAGTGGGCGTGGTCCAAATTTTTTTTTACACATTTATGAAGGGGGTTACTAGCAATATACCTTTAAAATTTGGTGACTTAAGTTTTCAAATTGCGTGAGATATATGGGTTTATCGATTTACACCAACAGGTGTATCGGTTTAGGTAGGTGGAGTGGGCGTGGCCATCCAATTTTTTTATCGATCTTTGGGGGAGTTACCAGTAACATACCTGCAAAATTTTTCGACTCTAGCTTGCAAATTACGGCAGATATGCGCATTTTAAATTTCTAGGGACGAAGTTCCTGGGGGCGGCGGATGTGGGCGTGGTCCAAAAATTTGTATGCCAATCTTTGGAGGAGGTTACTAGCAAATTACCTTCCAAGTTTGGTTAATCTAACTTTAAAATGTTCGATTTACAATCGGAATTGCTGATTATAGGCGCAGATGTGGGCGTGGCACCACAAATTTGTTATCGGTTCTTAAGGGCGACTACCAGTAATATACTTACCAAATTTGACGTTCCCTACTCAAAAACTGCGGAAGATATAGCCATTTGAAAATTTTAGGGGCGGGGGTGATGGGGGCGTCGGAGGTGGGCGTGGCACATGCCAATCTTTCAAGGACCTCGCCAACAACCTACCAACCAAAATTGGTGACTGTAGCCATTAAATTGTAAGAGATATGTGGATTTATCGATTTGATAAAATCGATTATCGCGGTTTTCTAGCTCCCTGGTGGACGTAGGTGCAAACCCAAGACACTTTAACTTTTGAGGGTACTTTCCAATATACGTTCCAAGTTTCAAGTCTCTATCTCTAAGGGTGTGCGAGGAACGCGCGTTCATACAGACGGACAGACGGACAGACGGACGGACGGACAGACGGACAGACAGCATGACGGACATTGCACAAAACCAATATACTATTATACCATTTTGGTATAATAGTATAATAAAAATAAAACAAAGAGGGAGATGGGACAAATTGCAAATTAAGGAGAAAAGGAAAAATAAGGGGGAGGATGGCGGTGTGGTCTAAGTGTCATTCGACGCACAAGTTCTGCATCCGACCCGACCACGACCTGCAAGGGTAATTGTGATTGCAGATCCCCATATGTGTATATTATTTCACTTCAGTTTTGACGACCCCATGACTCGAAAGAAAGAAAAATTGTAAGCTCTCATTTTCTAAACTTCAAACCTTATTACTTTTATGGCTGAATTAGGTTATCCAAACTAAGTTCATGGTAACATGTTTGATTAATATTTGAATTCGATATTTTTTCTTATAGTTGTAATGGGATGTAGATTAGGGCTTGAATTCTTAAAACGAATATCTGGGTATTTATTTCCTAAAGTTGGTTTCCTATTTTATTTAATGGTCCATTTAATTTTTGTATTTTAAAAAAAAAAAATGTTGATCCTATTATTAGTTCATTGGATTATATGACGAGAATCCCATTTATATAAATTTTTTTCAGTGCACTTGACAATTTCATTATTTTTATACCTTTAGCCCATTAAAAAAATGGGTAAAAAGGGTATAATGGTTTTGTGCAAATGTATGTAACAGGCAGAAGGAAGCATCTCCGACTCCATAAAGTATATATTGTAAGGAGCCATGGTATATGCGCCCCTCACAGCAACTGTCGATCAGGCGGAAATCCGGCCCCGATGCAGTTGCGGCGAATTCGCTCTCTTTCGTCCTCTCCCTTTCTAGCGCAGGTAGTCAGCCATTTGAGCGTGTCTGACACACATCTCTATAAGGATATGTACCGTTGGTGTGGGAGAAGTATTGCGGGTGCAATACTGCCATCTATACTCACACCAGCGGCAGACAATGGTTGGCTCCAGCAAATGGCAGTGGAAAATTACCAAAAGATCACGCCACCTCGGTACAGTCCCGACAAAAGGTCACTGGCTGACCTATATAAGGAGCGTCGCAGCACGGCGCGGGGCATTGCATTGCGAAGTGGGCAGTGAAGTCAAGCGCTAGAAGCAGAAGGAGTGTGGCGCAAGTCAACAGAGAAAGTGAACACAAGTGAAACCAAAACCACACAGAAGCAGTAAAGTGCAAGTGAAGCGTCGGCATTTGAGTGATACATCGCATCTCTCAACCCACACAGGTCGCACAGGACACTGAGGTCCTGAAATTGGTGACGAAACAAGATCCTTGCCGCGCGAGAATTTTAGTCCCGGCGGAGCCTGGACAGATTCAAGCGAACAGGTGATTGTGACAAATCCAACGGAAAGGCCGAAGTGCCATTGCGAGTGCCGAGGAGTTTTGCTGCATAGTTTTTAAAATAAAGTGCAATAAAAATAAAATATAATTATCACAATTAAATATATTGGTGTTGTCAATTCTCGCAAACGCAACGAATATAAATTTGTTGCACGAACCCACAGCTCGGCTGAGTTTTAACTCAGCTATAACCACCGAACAAAACGGTCCGTTACAACTGGCGCCCAACGTTGGTAGTTGCGAGAATTGACTAAATATATTTATTGTGAAATTATTATAACAAAAAAAATAAAATAAATAAATATGGCGGGCGTGGGTGTAAAACCTAAAAAAGGACGAAGTGATGCGGTATGGAGAAGAGTTCCAGGTGGAACTACCAGACTGCCATACAGTGCGAGGATAGAGGAATTGGCGGCGACTCATGACACACAATGCCCTGCCAGAGAAGTCGAAGTTGCGGATGCAAGCGAGCCGTCATTTGTGGATGTCGCACATCTCAGCATCCCGTCAACAAGCGCAGCAGCGCGCGCTAGAGACGCCAATCACTCTATCTGGAGAGCAACGTCCACAGCACTGCCACAGAGGAGAGTGTCCATACACGAGCAAACGGCACCAACTATGACCCAGGAATATTCAAAGGCAGCGAAACAAGTCCGTGAATGGAACTTCCGTTTCGACGGAACAACAAAGCCTGTGGAATTTCTGGAACAAGTTGAGTGGTCAGCCGATGCGAATGGGCTCAACTTGAATTTAGTTCCCAGAGCCATGCCGGAACTACTTCAAGGAATGGCGCTTAAGTGGTATATAGCCAACAACCAACACTGGACCAAATGGGTAACTTTTGTCCAGAGTTTTCAAGAATATTTCTTGCCAAGAGAATATTTTGAGAATCTCAAGGACGAAGTTACCCGAAGACGCCAGGCTGTACAAGAGCCATTTAAGGTGTGCATGGTGGAAATACAGACGCTAATGCGGCCAGTGCAATATTCAGCGGAAAAGCAGCTGAACAGGATATACAACAACAGCCTCCCAGACTTACGAGCGTTCGCCAGGCCACATCAATTCAACAATTTGGCTGAATTGATGCATTTGGTGGAAGCGTTCGAGGAACTCGAAGCCGACAGGGAAAAACTGAGACTGCAGAGCCGCATGGAGCAGCACAATTACAACACGCCACAGCACAGCCGCATGGAGCAGCCGCAGCAGTATTGTAACAATCCATGGCAAAGACGCAGGGAACCACCACGACAACGCAAGGAAGCGAAATATGACCATATGGAGCCCGCTCAGAGGCAAAATCATCCACGACTTATGCTAATGGTGGAGGAGCGAGCAGAAGCCGACACTGCGGAATTCGAGAGCATATCGAGGTGAACGTCAGACTGGGCCGGAGCAGCATGGAGATTGCTCTGCTGATACTGCCAGGAGTCAACTACGATCTTGTTCTTGGCTGGGACTTCTTGTCTGGCATGGGCACGGTTGTAGAGTGTGCAGGCTTCATGGTGAACATACCAAAGAGCGGGATACAAAAACACCTCGAGGAGAGATTATCCATAGCCACGACAGTCGTTACACCAATACATCCTGAGAAAGTTGCGGCTGTTGGCGTATTGAAGACCCGGAAGGACACATTCCCAAGAATTTCGATGGTGAAAGATGCAATGGATCAAGCCAACCGGAAGTGCAAATGGATCCAAAAGTTGCGAACGGCCAGCAAGAAAAACCCCAGGAAGTACCCAGATTACTATGAAGAGTCTGGAAACCTATATAGGCACATCCCGCATACAGCTGGAACTGAGGATGCAGCTTAGAAATTGTGTGTGCCTACCGGGAAGAGAAGTCAAATCATGCAAGAAAACCACTTTTCCGCCGCCGCAGTCCATACGGGTAGCAGGAAAGCAGCGAATAGCAGCGCGCTACTATTGGCCAGGCTTATATAGAGACGTACGATCATATGCTAAACAATGCGAAATATGTTAAAAATATAAGCAGAGTCAATTGGTGGCTCAGGACCGAGAAAGGCACCATAACCATCGGCGCAGACCATGGAGACCCACAGTCGGAGAGAAAGTATGGCTACACCACCTGTTGAATGCTGCTGAGGGAATCGCAGCAAAGCTGGCGCCGAGATACGGAGGCCCATACCAAATTGTAGATTTTCCATCGCCGGTGATCTGCAAATTGAAGAGCCTCGCGGACAAGTGAATAAGGACAGCGCACATAGGCGACCTGAAGCCGCACAGCGACGGGATTGAGACAGGTGAGTCAGCCAACCAATAATAACAAAAAAATATGTGCCTGAAACCGAATAGATTGAGATGCATATAATATCCCAATCTGTTCGGTTAATTTAAAAAGGGTTGGGGGGGGGGGGGGGGGGAATAAATAGGCCTCTATGCTAAGAGACTATTTATAAGTGTATATAGTCGTATAGAACTGTATCTATAGTTGTATATAATTGTATAGAAAAAAAAATCATTTGCATATATAAAACAACCAAAACACAAACAATCAAAGCTGGCAGCGACTATTAATTGCATATATAAAACAACCAAAACCAAACAAGCAAAGCAGGCTGAACAATCAAAACAAACCAAAACGGCACGGCGAAGTGAGCGAAAGTGCACGCATTCGGCAATGCACCCGAGAGCGGGAGAAATGTTAGGCCGAGAAAGCACGACCATGACCCACTCTCGAGGGCATGCGCTGAATGCGGAATCCAAGTTCAACGGCCGAACAGATAGTTCAACGGGGTCGTGCGCAAAACAAAACTGCAGCGGACTTTGTCCCGAGAAAAAGAGCGTTCAGCTGACGAACGTTTTGACCAGCAGTAAGCTTGCGCACGAAAAGGGCAACAACAACGCGTGCGCAGCACCGTCGGTTGACCACACACACTAGTGCAAATGCACGCACAAAGAGCGCACCGTTGTCGGCTCTCTCACGTTTGGCGCGGGTGCGCAAACGCTAGAGAGCGCAACAACAACAAAATGCATTTTGAACAATCATTTGCAAGAGTGCACTGTTGGGGGAAAGTGGGTGAGACACCCATAGAACACACGTGTGCACGAAGTTAATCTCTTAGATTAAGTGCACACGTGTGCACGAAGTTAATCTCTTAGATTAAGTGCACACGTGTGTGCATTAGAACTCGGGGAGAGAGTTCGGGCGTCAAATCGGACACACACACACACCCACTTACCCCAAAAGTGCGCGGTTAGGCGTGCGCACAGCTCACAATTTTGAACGAGAAAAAAAGAGGTCAAGATGAACAAGAACAACAACAACTACGGCAATTTCAACAAGCAAATGGATGCTGGCACATCGGCTACTGGTCGCCGCACGTCAGACCCGGGTCCCTGCGCGAGCCCCTGCGGTGCTGGAATTCTGCGCGGATGGAGACCCGAGTCGACGACGCGAATGGCGGCTAATCGACAACCGACACGCCCCCACGGACGAATGGTGCGCAGGAGGTACGTCACACGCGGGCAGCACGTGACACGCAGGGTGCGCGTGAGGCTGCCACGCCAAACCAGACGCATCGAGCGGGAGCGCCGGAACCTGCGGGAGGACCATATAGAACTAATGGCATCACCACTCCACGAGCCGAGCGAGGATGAATTCGAGCCGCCAGCATCACCCCTCGATGAAGCGATGGACGTCGACCACGAGGAAGGAGAAGCGCCGAACGCCGCCCCTACTGAGGAAGCCGTCCCAAGACGAGGACGGCTCCCCAGCAATCTCGACGAGATCAACCCCGAGTGGCTCCGATGGCAATACCCGGAACTGCCACTAACCCCGGAGCCGGACGACACGGCCGTCCGCTTCAGGGGACCGAGGCCCCGCGCCGAGTCCATGGAAGCCGACCCGTCTGCACCGGCGGAAGCAGCGGAGCAAGAAGACGACGATTCCTCTCTGAAGTCATGGGCTCCCTGCTGGTCCCCCGACCAGAGCTCGGAGAGCGGGACAGAGGGAGATGATATTATCGTCATCTCGTCCGCCGAGGAGGACACGCCGGATATCAACGGATATAACGAGGACACAATGCCATACACACCCCGGACGCGAACCGAAGAGGAAACAATCTCCGTGTCATCAGACGATGACGAACCCCAGACCCGAACCCTCATGGCGACCGCCAGCTACCGGAAAACATATGAGACGGGCCGATGGGTGCACGCGGTCACCGTGGTCTACAGGTGGGAAGAGGACGTGGGAATACCCGCCTCCAGGCAACTACTGGAGGAAGAACTCGAACGGAGACCAGTGGAGTCACCACCACCACCCAAATGGAGGCGACCGACACTGGACCGACAGGCGTCGTGCCCAGGAACGAAGCCAGCCGGCGGTGAGCCGGACAGATTTAAGCGAACAGGTGATTGTGACAAAACCAACGACAGGCCGCAGTGCTACGACGAGTGCCGAGGAGTTTCACTACATAAATTTGAACATAAAGTGCAATATAAATAAATAAAACGCATAATTATCATAAATAAATATAGTGGTGTTGTTAATTCTCGCAAACGCAACTAATACAAATTTGTTGCATGAATCCACAGCTCGGCTGAGTTTTAGCTCTGCTAATAATAACCGAACAAAAACGGTTCGTTACAGAGCCGTCAAAAAGCCCACACAGCGCAATAATAGTGATGGTGCGGAAAAAGACGGGAAAATGGCGCCTCTGTGTAGACTTTCTATAATTGAACAAGTCGATAAAAGATGCGTATCCCCTGCCAAAAGTCCACCATATCCTGGACCAGCTGAGAGACGTTCGTTTCATCACAAGTTTGGATCTCAAAGATGGCTACTGGTAGATTCCGATGGAGAAAGAGAGTCGAGAGAAGACGGCATTCACAGTCCCAGGGAAAGGACTGTACCAATGGAAAGCAATGCCATTCGGTCTCCAATCGGCACCGGCAACGTTCCAGAGGGCACTGGATCGCGTGATTGGACCCGAGATGATGCCACATGCGTTCGCATATTTGGATGACATCATCGTTATTGGGAAAACACGCAACGAACACATGGCCAATCTGTGAGAAGTGTTCCGACGGCTGAGAGCAGCGAACTTAAGGATCAATGTGGAAAAGTGCCACTTTTTCAAGAATGAGCTAAAATACCTGGTTCATCAGGTGACTGACAAAGGTATACGCACTGATCCGGACAAAGTAGCTGCTATCGCCGAACGAAGCCCCCTGGAAATGTCAAGGAACTACGGCAATATTTGGGAGTGGCATCAGACGCTTCGTACCAGATTTTGCCACCACAGTACACCCACTACTTTCGAAAAGGTTAAAGCTAAGCTGACACAATATCCTGTGTTAGCATGCCCAGATTTCTCAAAACCATTTTGCTTGCAGACGGATGCAAGCAATTATGGTTTGGGAGCGATACTGACCCAAAACTCAGAGGAGGGCGAACGGGTCATATCGTACGCAAGCAGATCTTTAAATGGTGCGGAGCGTAACTACTCTGCGACCGAGAAAGAGTGCCTTGCGATAATCTGGGGTATAAGGAAGCTAAGACCTTACTTGAAAGGATACCACTTCACAGTCATTACAGACCATATGGCACTGAAGTGGTTGAATTCCATCGAAAGCCCATCAGGGAGAATTGCGAGGTGGACACTGGAACTGCAACAATTTGATTTTGACATCAAATACAGGAAAGGGAACCTGAATGTGGTTGCAGATGCTCTCTCCAGACAGCCCCTAAAGGAAACAAGCTTAAGGGACTCGTTAGTGGAAGACGCAATGGATCAAACAAACGCAAATTGCAAATGGATCCAAAAATTGCGGTCGGACATAACCAAAAATCCCAGGAAGTACCCAGATTACAGCGAAGAATCTGGAAACTTATATAGGCACATCCCGCATAGAGCTGAAACCGAGGATGTAGCTGCCTGGAAACTGTGCGTGCCAACCGATAAGAGAAAGCAAGTCCTAGCGGAAGACCACAACACCGCAGCCGCAGGCCACACGGGTAGTAGAAAGACTATAGCCCAAATAGCAGCGCTCTATGATTGGCCAGGCTTGTATAGAGACTTACGAGCATATGGGCAACAATGCGAAATATGTCAACAATACAAGCCGAGTCAATTGGCATCGGCAGGACAAATGCTGACACAAATCCCTGAGGAGCCTTGGAGTACAGTATGTGCCGACTTTGTGGGACCATTGCCAAGATCCACACATGGCAACACCATGTTGTTGGTCTTTATAGACCGCTTCTCCAAGTGGACAGAAATGGTACCACTTAGAAGCGCAACTAATGCAGCGCTACAAAAGGGATTCAGGGAAAGGATTCTGGCACGATTTGGAACACCGAAAGTATTGATAACAGACAATGGCACACAATTCACCAGTAAGGCGTTCAAAAAGTTTCTGGACGAGATGGGTTTCAAACACCAATTTGCGGCACCCTAAACTCCGCACGAAAATCCCATGGAACGCGCAAATCGGACAGTGAAGACAATGATAGCCCAATTCACAAGGGATAGTCAAAGGCGTTGGGATGAGGCACTACCCGAGCTGACACAACACCAGCGTCTCAAGCTCCACAGGGTATAGCGCTGCCTGCATCACACAAGATCGAGAGCCAAGGCTACCGAGGGCGCTGTTCGACGAGGTAACAGTCGGAGCAGGCCAGATAGCCAAAACGCCAGCCGAAAAAGAAAATCGTCTTAAAGACATTTTCGAAATTGTGCGGCGTAGTCTAGAGAAGGCGGCTCAGGACCAAGCCAGGCACTATAACCTTCGACGCACTCCGTGGAAACCAAAAATCGGAGAAAAGGTATGGGGCTACACCACCTGTCGAATGCAGCAGAAGGATTCGCAGCAAAGCTGGCGCCGAGATTTATATGCATATAACATTTCAATCTTTTCGGTTAATTTAAAAAGGCGAAAAATAAATAGGCCTCGATGCAAAGAGACTATTTATAATAATATTTTATATAGCAAAAAAAAATAATAGTGTATACAACAAAAAAAAAAAAAATGGGCATAATAATCAACAAGATAAACAAAACAAACAGAGCCCTTAGGCGGCCAAAAAAAACTAAGTTCAACGGCCGAACAAATATTTCAATGGCCGCCCAAATGCTGCGGCTGGTTTATGCTGGCACTAGTGTGGAGCCGTGCGCAAAAGCAAAACTGCAGCGGACTTTGTCCCGATAAACGGCGTTCAGCTGCCGAACGTTTTGATCAGCAAAAGCTTGCGCACGAAAATGACAACAACAACGCGTGCGTAGCACCGTTGGTTGGCCACACACACTAGTGCAAATGCACGCACAAAGAGCACACCGTTGTTGGCTTTGTTACGTTTTGCGCGGGTTCGCGAACGCTGGAGAGCGCAACAGAAAAAAGGGCATTTTTGGTACAAACATATGCAAGAGTGCGCTGTTGTCTTTTCTCTACGTTTAGCGCGGGTGCGCGAACGATAGAGAGAGTGACAACAACAAAGTGCATTTTGGAACAAACATATGCAAGAGTGCGCTGTTGTTTATTCTCTACGTTTAGCGCGGGTGCGCAAACGATATAGAGAGTGATAACAACAAAATGCATTCCTGTACAAACGTATGCATGCAGAGTGCGCCGTTGTTAACTCTCTTACGTTTTGCGCGGGTGCGCAAACGATAGAGAGAGCAACAACAACGAATTGCATTTCTGTACAAACAAGTTGCAGAGCACGTCGTTGTTGTTCTCTTACGTTTGCGCGGGTGCGCGAGCGAGACAGAGAGCAACAACAATGTTTGCAATTTCGTGCGCGAGTGCGCGCACAAGAAAAAAAATAAAGATATGCGTAAGCCACAAGGACAACAACAGCGTTGGTACTTCGCTTGAAAAGGCGGAGGGAAGTGGGTGAGACACTTGCAGAACACAAGTGTGCACGAAGTTAATCTCTCAGATTAAGTGCATACGTGTGTGCATTAGAACTCGGGGTGAGAGTTCGGGTGTCAAAATGCACACGCACACACACCCACTAACCCCAAAAAGTGTATAAAAGGCGCGGTCAGGCATACGCACGTCATCGTCATTTCAAACGTCATAATGAACAAGATAGAACGTTGCAGTCGGACGCAACCGACAGCGAAATACTATTATACCATTACATAAATTAATGTAATTCTTATAAATATAATATATTTCTTAATTTTGTATAAAATATTAAATCTGGTAGTTCGATTCAATTCAATTGTTGTTCAATTCGGTTATGTTTCATACAATTAAATTGAATCGAACTAATAGATTTAATATTTTATACAAAATTGAGAAATTTTATAAAAAGAGAGGTGGCACAATTTGTCGCGCTCGATTCAGAGTGACCAAATTGCAAGACAAGCAGCATTGCGCCAAAATTAAATTGGCATGTAGTGGCAACGCTGGAAATAATGGACTTGCGTCACAAAGTTCACTTGTACTGGCAACTTTATTTGAATTTGATTATAAATGCATTCATAAATGCAATACATGAAAAAATAAGGATATAATGTATTTGTATAACTAACACATTTTTAGCGCTTTACTATTTATTTCATTTAAATTAATTATATTTATTTAATTAACTAACTTAAATTGCGGGAGATACAGGCATTCATCGTTTTTTGTGGG
>JAWNLS010000377.1:0-26087 GCA_035042185.1 Drosophila kambysellisi
ATGAGATCAATTCGCACTGGTAACGTTTTTTGAGACGCGACTGTAACAGCGAGCAGCATGTAATAAACAGCTGATCGATAATGATGCGTTGGCAGGACCATTCACGCGCCGACTCAAAAAGGCAACTCTAACTTCAGAGCAACTGTGCGTAGTGACGCCCACGCTAATTTGGCGCTTTTTTTCTGCAATTGCATACGCGCGCAATTCTTATTGAGAATAATTTGGCGGCATCGGCATCTGTGGTGTGTTAGCAACTCGAGCATGAATGTCTCGTCCTTAAGCACACATCAATTTCAAAACAATAATTGAAAATTGCAACAATTGGAAATTTTCGTTCAGTTTGGTTGCGCCACGTGGCAAGCGGTGAAATGAAAGTGCAGCAAGGCGAATGAACAAAATACTCGCAATACTCGCAAAAAAATGCGAAGCGACTGTTTGCAGCTATTGTTGCAAGTGTTGTTGGCATTGTTGTTGCTGTTATTGCTTGACTCCCGGTTGCCATTGAGGCACGGTGAAATAAAGTTGTGCATTTTATTATTGTGCACGCGGTTTCAATTGAACTTGCAACTTGGTTCAACTCTTTAATTTAATGTGTGCAGCCACAAAAATCATCAGGAAATAATCAAACTCAACTCTTTCCCTCTGTCTCTTTGCATTTCATACAACAATAATGCTTTTAAATATTTTAACATTTTTGTGACACGCAAAGTTGGCTGGCAATGTGCTTAAATAAATAATATTGCTCAACCTGGCCAAAATGGTCGAATAAAAACACATAGAAAATGAAATATCAACCAAACTGCTCCAAGTATTAATTATTTATTATTTGATACAAACAAATTCAAATAATAATACCAAAAAATGCAGTCTACTTTCATTGTTGCACGTTAGTAGTACGATGTGTATTTGAAATGGTTTCTATATATGTATATATACTCTAAATGGAATCGGCACAAATTAAAAAAAAAATAACACAGTCCATAAATTTAAATCAACTACGGAGTGTAAAAATGTTGAGTTCAAGTTGATATTAATGAACTCTTTGTCAAACTTGAATGCACTAAGTGTTTCCTAGTCAATTCGAGTACTCTGTTATGATTATAAGAAACTATATCATCTAATCAATTCAGAGTTCTCCATTTCTATAACTTAAAAACTCAATTCTAAATGTATTTACTTAGTGGTGGATCTTAACTTATTCTTGCTAATTAATTTCTTACTAATCATTTTTGGTCTGATTGGGTTTTTCTGGGCTTTTACCAATTCATGCAACAAATGTTGGACCATGTTGTATTTTATCCCCAGAAATCTTAAAAATCTTATAAATATTTTAGTATTTTTTAATTTATTTATAATTTTAATTTTATTTTAAATTTAATTTAATTCATTTTATTTATTTTTTTACTTTTGGTGTCGACTGATTTTAGTTGACAATAAATAAATAAATAAATTGGAGGTAAGTTTTAAAAAAATTAATTATCTTTGATTTAAATTCGCACAGAGTATTTAGCAGTCCAGCACTTTGCACTGCATACTTCTTTAGTTGTTCTATTTAGTTGTATCTCAGTAAATATTTAGGCTCATCAATTAATAATGTGATATGTCGGCTGACAGGCAGAACGACAGGTGAGTGACTCATTTAAATGTTGTTTTTGTGTTTTTGTCTGTCGCTACCGCCGTCGTGTTAATAAAATATTCAAAATTTAATTTTCAACGCGTTGCATTTGACACATTTCAATAAAAACAATTACTGTAACAATTAAGTTAAAAAGTCGACGCAGTGCCTGTCATTTTATTTGCTGTCACTGGCCGACAACAAAACTACAAAAAATGAGCTCCACCAATTGCCCCCACCCTTTCCCATTCAATACCCCCACACCTGCCACACCCCCTTTTTATTGCAACCCACTCTGCGGCAGCAACGCTTTGTGTATGTGTAAACATTTATGCAATTTTAATTATAAATGCGTTGTTGCATTTTAATGAGAATTGCCAAATGTCAACAGCAGAATTGGCCAAGCATAGCCAACAACAACAACAGAAATATCCCAACAACATATTTAAATTATAATGTAATGAAGTGTAAAATACTGACACGATTTAATAAACAGATTTAATGAGTATCGAGCATGGTATAAAAACGGCAAATAAAAAACTAAAAATTTCATTGATTTAGCTATAAATAAATATTGTAAATATAAAATAAACAAATGGGGTTTCTATGCTCTTCTCGGTCTCGCCCGGTAATCATCGTGATTATTTATTATTTTAGTCAGTTTCATTGGAAATTACTATGCATCAACGATTTAAATTATTTACTTGTCATTGTTCAAACAGAAATGTACTCAACACAAGATTTCAATTACCCATCAAATTGTATGTCAATCAATAATTCATATATTCACTTAAATGATTTAGAAATACCACTCAGAATATAGATCGCGAGTGCTGCTAGGCCAAGTGAAGGTCGCATTTACAATTAAATTACTCATATGCCACATTCACCGGCTTGCAACTTTAACTGCAACTACATTTGAAATGTCACCAGTTGACCCGACAAAGAGGAGCAGACGGCGCAGCTTTCGAGCTGGAGGGCACCATTGGAGCACCATTGTGAAGCCATCCAAGTCGAAGGCGGAAATGAAAATTGAATTTTATGCAAACACAAAAGCCAATTGAGGTCAATTATTGTTTATGTAACTAATTTTACTTAAATATAACTCGATTCGCTTGCAGCAATGGAGAGAGACAAGAACGGCAAGAAAGACCGCTGAAGGAATGCAAAGTAAAGCATCCAAAGAAAAGCAGAAGGAGCAATTATCGACAGAGTGTGGAATGACAAATACCCTTGCAGAAATGCTTATTTACTTGATGTAAATGTTGCCTAATACTAAGCAAATAACTGAAAGCTTGGCAAACATTAATATGGTAAAGTATGATACATATATTATTAATTATTATTTCCAGGATATTGCTAAAAGTAGTTATTGTTGGCGCAAATTGGATGCAACTGAAGCGAGAAGAATAAATGAAAATAGTGTATAGCTGAGTCTACATCAGAGTCTCAATTGATTCAGTGCAATGGCTTACATAGGCTCTGAATGAATATGCACAATTATTTACTAGATGTCTTTCGGATGTCGGATGTCGCTAACTAACTGCTCGTAATTGTCATCGGCTGCTTGGTCAAGGCTGACTGACCCATTTCAGAAGCTGGTAGCTTGATTCCCATGCTCTTTGGCAGCTGGCCAGAGTCAGCGAAAGGAAAAAAAAACAAACACCCACACAAACATTACACAAAAAACGAGGAACCAAAATGTCCTTGGCCGTAGTGAAAATTGTAAGGGCCATCCATCAGCTGTTTGTTTTGTTGAGCGCAGCGCTTTCATCTTTTTGCCGTTACGCTTGTGCCACATTTTTTTCCATTTCGAAATTTTTTAATTTTTTCCTTTTGTGTGAGGCAGCGACAAAGTGCAGCCCGTAGCTCAGCGGTATTTTGAGTGTGTGTGTGTGTTAGTTGTTTTGATTGATTGCATTGTTTCGTGTAACAAATTTATTTACGCCACGCCCATCGAGCACTTAAAACCAAGAGGCAAACAAAATTGCCAGCCTCTTTGGGGTAAGCTATGCAATCTTTGTCAGCGGCAGGAAATTGTCAAAGGCCGCCAAACATGTAGATAAAGTTTAAAGCCAGCGGCAGGACATCATCGTCCTCAGGATACTTTATGCTGGTTCATCTTCGGCACAATCTCAATGACGTTTTGTTCTGGTTCCTCTTCTTCTTCTGCTTCTTTGCCAGCGTCATTAGTGAAAATGATTTCTTATTCAAAGCTCGTCTTTGCTGCTGCTTTTGCTGCTGCTGGCTGAGTTTTTCTTTTCTGGTTTCTTCGCGCTGTTGTCATGCTTCATCGATTTTTTATGCTTTGCTAGTTGACTTGATGGAAATTTTGCTGCTGCCTGCTGTTTATCTTATTTTTTATATTATCATTTCCTTTTTTATACTATTATACCAAAATGGTATAATAGTATATTGGTTTTGTGCAATGTCCGTCATGCTGTCTGTCCGTCTGTCCGTCTGTCCGTCTGTATGAACGCGCGTTCCTCTGACACCCTTAGAGATAGAGACTTGAAACTTGGAACTTATATTGGAAAGAGTACCCTCAAAAGTTAAAGTGTCTTGGGTTTGGACCTACGTCCACCAGGGAGCTAGAAAACCGCGATAATCGATTTTATCAAATCGATAAATCCACATATCTCTTACAATTTAATGGCTACAGTTACCAATTTTGGTTGGTAGGTTGTTGGCGAGGTCCTTGAAAGATTGGCATGTGCCACGCCCACCTCCGACGCCCCCATCACCCCCGCCCCTAAAATTTTTAAATGGCTATATCTTCCGCAGTTTTTGAGTAGGGAACGTCAAATTTGGTAGGTATATTACTGGTAGTCGCCTTTAAGAACCGATAACAAATTTGTGGTGCCACGCCCACATCTGCGCCTATAATCGGCAATTCCGATTGTAAATGGATAACTCCGTATATCTTCTAAAATTTTAAACATAGAGTAACCAAACTTGGAAGATAATTTGCTGGTAACCTCCTCCAAAGATTGGCATACCAATTTTTGGACCACGCCCACATCCGATACACCTGTTGGTGTAAATCGATAAACCCATATATCTCACGCAATTTGAAAACTTAAGTCACCAAATTTTAAAGGTATATTGCTAGTAACCCCCTTCATAAATGTGTAAAAAAAAATTTGGACCACGCCCACTCCCGCCCACAAAAAACGATAAATGCCTGTATCTCCCGCAATTTAAGTTAGTTAATTAAATAAATATAATTAATATAAATGAAATAAATAGTAAAGCGCTATTTTCTTAAAAATGTGTTAGTTATACAAATACATTATATCCTTATTTTTTCATGTATTGCATTTATGAATGCATTTATAATCAAATTCAAATAAAGTTGCCAGTACAAGTGAACTTTGTGACGCAAGTCCATTATTTCCAGCGTTGCCACTACATGCCAATTTAATTTTGGCGCAATGCTGCTTGTCTTGCAATTTGGTCACTCTGAATCGAGCGCGTCAAATTGTGCCACCTCTTTTTTTATAAAATTTCTCAATTTTGTATAAAATATTAAATCTAGTAGTTAGATTCAATTTAATTGAATGAAACATAACCGAATTGAACAACAATTGAATTGAATCGAACTACTAGATTTAATATTTTATACAAAATTAAGAAATATATTATATTTATAAGAATTACATTAATTTATGTAATGGTATAATAGTATTTCGCTGTCGGTTGCGTCCGACTGCAACGTTCTATCTTGTTTCATTTTTGATTTTTTAGCCGCGTGCACTTCGAGAACAGCCGCCGCAGTCGCAGCCTCAGTTGACTTTAGTCGTAATAATGTTGTATTTGTTTTCCAGCCCCCCAAAAAAGAAAAGCTGAACTCTGCTTTGTCGTTCGCTTTGTTATCTTTAATATTGATTAAATGCAATTTCTCAGCAGTTGAAAACCAATTCAAGATATTTGCCCTTTTTTGTCTGCCTTACCGGGCAGTAAAAAGTAAAAAAAAATGGAAATGGGAAAACTGTTTCGGTTTCATACACTGACGCAGGCGAAACAAACAGATCAAATGAATGTCCGAAGAAAAGTTCGAAATAACATCTGGCATCTTTGAATACCCCACAAGATTTTAAGCAATATATTATAATTAACAACAATTGGTCATCAGAGCTGATAAAAAAAATAGGAATTGATCTTTGACCCAAATAAATAAGAATTTAATTCTTATAAATTTTAGTTTTTGCGTTATATTTTAAATAAATAATGTCAGCATCCAGAATAAACCACCGAATTGCAGATTAAAGCTCAAAGCCAAGGTAGTTGCTTTACCATTCAAACTGATGCGTCGAAACCAGCTTTTTTCATTTTTACCTCCACTGTTTTCACTCATACAAAAATACATAAAGTATCTTTGTATCTATGCCAATTTGATGTGTGCAACTCATAATGAAACCACTTCGACGCATCACCACTCCCCCAATATCTAGTACTCATCCCTCTTCCAAATCATCTAATGTAAGTTCACATGCTGGTCAAAACTCAGAATCCTTATCTGACCGGAGTCATATTGATGAGCGTCATTGAAATGCAGCAGCGAAGATGTTTGCGGCATGTTGCCCCAAATGAAGGTTTCACCATGATTGAAATATTTCCCATTGCGCATTATTAGATTCCTGTGCGAATTAATTAAGTTGAATGCCTGACGCAGATGAAATATGCGTTTCCGACCCGAATCCTTATTGTAATGACTATACTGCAGCATTTGCTCATTGGCTAAAGTAATAATAGATGGAACGAGCTGAAAATTAATATATATAGAAACTGTGAAGTGCACATGCTCATTTGTAAACTTTGTTGGACATCATCGTATTTTGAAATAAAACACAGAAACTGAACTATTAACCCAAGTTCTTGTTGTGAACAGATGCATGCGTTCATCAGTTCTAAACTCTTATTTCAAATTTAAATTTAAGCCCAAAACATATATCACTGAGGAAACACTCTTTTCGTGAAATAGAAAAATTCTATTTATTTAGAGAATTTTTTCTTGTTGTTTCACATTTTCGTTGTATTGTTTTTAAACCAAAGCAAAGAAAGCAAAAGGGAAGTCGGAGAGCTGAGCAAGTGACAAGGAATTGAAAGACACACCCACAATCTGAATCCATAAGCTATGCGTACGGATGAGAATTACAGTAGAAGGACGGGGTGGGACGAGATTCCTCAAAGCAATGAATATTTGGAATTCCGCTGCTACTTTTGAACACGCCCCAGAGACTGGGGGCAGCACAACACGAGGCAATGCATTAATAAAAGTCTCAAATTACAATTTAATGTCGTAGAGTAAATGAGATTCTCGCAGTTCGAGGTTGAAGTGCGCAGAGCCATTAAAAAGTATCAGCAAAACACATTTGATTTAAAACTTGCATAAAATTTGATTAAAACTTTTCTATATACGTATGTATGTATGTAGGAATGGGAAAAGACGGAACGAAAGGGAACTCGAAGTGGTCACCGTTACTGAGAGACGGGACACTGAGAGAGAACACAGAGAGAATGCGAAGTGAGTTTGCGTGTATTCGGTGCCGAGATCTCGTTGGAAACGCACGCGCATAAAGTACGCAAACAATTCATCACAATTGTGTAATCGTATAAGTTAAAGTGAATATGTACTATTTAGTAAGAACCGATAATAATATTAATAAACTCTAATTATAATAATAAACGTGGAAATAAACAACCATATCCTACATGTATGTATAGGTATCTTATATTAATGACAATTATCTGCATTATTTATACAAATTCGCACGTGATTATAAAAATGTATGCACACATCGGTCCAGACACCTTTGCTGATGGAGAGTTGCTCTGCACGGAATGTCGGGCAGGTCGTACATTAAATAAATAACCGAAAAACTTTTCAACTTTCATGAATATTAATAACAGCAGATTTTAAAACCCAAACACAAAGCGTCAACGATGGCATCCAAGTGACACAGTCAACGTAGCCACGTTGCTCAAAAATTTAAAATGTGCATTTAAATTGAATTCCTTAATGAATTCGCAGAAATGCCCGGCCACAGACCACAAATTGAAACGCTCCACAAAGTGTTGCACAATGCGACCGTCGCGCTTTTTATCAGATTAAAAATTATATATTTTTGATATATGTATGTATAAAAGAGCCTAGCACAAGGTCTATCAACAGATAGAGCAGATATTGCCCAGAAATAAAATTAAATATACGATTAATTATCGTCTGCCACTTAAAAATATCATCAATCAAACAATAGCATTTTAGCTTATTATTTGTTGAAGTAAGTGTTTTATATTTTATTTAATATAAGTTGTTATGAAATCAGTTGTTTTCTAGGGCATTCAAGGTTTCGTTATTCTATCCACAATTGTATTTTAAATCCTATAACCCCATGGCCAAAGGAGCCCGTGGCTTTTGGACCGAACTTTCCGGAGTGCGCCGTGAACAATTATGCAAATATTCAAAACATAAAGTTTGGCGTGGTGCAGTTGCAAGCAGCAGCGCGACTCGACTCGACTCTTAATTAAATGCATTACGTTGGGCAAGGGGCGGGTGTTGGCCACAACATGTGACCTCAAGTGTTAACATAAAAGTTGAGCGCATAAAAAAATCTAATCTGTGAAATCTACAAATTAGAATAGCTGCGCTTCTAACGAACTGCTATGGTATAAACAAAAAAATGAGTAAAAAAGAGCACAAATTTAACAAAAAAATAATAAATAAAGTATTATATATATGTATGTGTGTGTGTGTAGCTATATATGTAGCATCCACATTGATTAATGAACGTGGGCAACAAAAAATTAAATGTGACGCCACATGAACTGAAACTCCAGCCACAACCATAACTAACTGATGTGCCTTTGGCGGCTTTTGATGATCGCTTCGGCCATCTGATAATGGTCAAATTTTTACACATATTTCCCACAGTTTTTATTTCAGCCTTCCCCCTTTTTAGGGTTTCCTTTTCGTTTTTTTTTTGGTCCAACCGACAAAACAAAACACGTAACATGTGTTTTAGTTTATAACAACGGGCCAAAACGAAAAAGGAATATAAAATGTAAAAAGCATATAAAAAGCACACATAAAAAACTGATAAGCAAAAATATGTGATATTAAATTTTAAAAATATTCGACTTATTAGAAATGTTTACTGTGCATACCAATTTAATTTTAAATGCACACGAATTTAAAGCATAAAAATATAATTAATTGCTATAATTGGCAAAGGATTTTAAAGCTAAAAGTCAAGCCAGTTTCTTGCACTAACAAATAATTTAGTAAATAATATAATTGTTTATAAGTTTATTCACTAGCTATAATTGATGCTGCTTATTGACTTTTATATAAATGCATTTTACACAGCTGAGGCAATTTAAAAGCTTATCGCCCCATTTTGAGTGACCAACTAAAAAAGGCGTATTTATTCCAAAATTAAATCCCGCTTTGGCTCACAATTGTAGTCTAAACCAAACAACAACATATAAATATAAATATAAATATAAGTATATATATATAAATATATATATACACAAAAATAAAAATACTCGCACTACATTGACAAAATCTACGGCGCGTGAAAAAATGTTATAAAAGCCAGGCAAGTCCAACAAGTGACAACAGAGGAGGAATTTGCAAAATAAAATAATAGAGCTGGAACGATGGAACGACGAGGAGGAGCTGTGCACCAGCGTACGGAAGTGCTGAATCACCGGAAAACCATTAAAGGAAGTCACAACTATTGATTATGTCGGCGGCGTCAGCGGCAACGACGACGCCACAAAACTAAAAATGGCTTTGTGTGTGCAACTAGCGGAAAAATTATGCACCCAGACCAGAGACCCTCACAGACCCCATCTCCATCCCAAACCCCATCCCCATCTAGTGGCACAGCCCAGCACCCATTGCAATCCCTCGGCCTCGACACATATAAATTTGCATCGCTGGCCATTTTTGGGGTGGCAAACGGAGGCGGCAGAGTTCCAAATTGAATTTGATGGCTTTTATTTGCAGCTTTAATTGGAGGCGCTGCTTGTAAAGGACACATTAGCTATGTAATCAGCTGTGTCAGAGCCAAAGTGAACCCATTTTTATTTTTAAATTTACTCTCGATTCAAGTGAGTAGCTAATTTTAAATGTTCAGTTATAGTAGATGTTAAATATCATTTAATTCTTTATTAATTAACGTCTTTAATTTGAATACAAAACTAGTTTTATTTTAGACCTAGCAAAAATAATGAATTAGCGCATGCAAAATTCGTTACATTAAATGCAGCTGGAAAATGTTCAGAAAATGTTGCTGTTGTTTTGGTCGCTTTTTAGCGAAAAATGCATATAGAAACGAGAGCGGAAACGTCGCTCGTGGAAATAGTCGAAAATGATGGCGAGATAAATTGCCAAAGATAGCAGTGGATGGAGTTGGAGTTGGAGTTGCCGTTTGTCCGGGCGGGCATTCGCTGCACTATTGTTCAAAATCAATTTAGTGTTGAATTGGTGCCAAGAATCTCATTTTCAACAGCGCCAACGCCGGCGACAGCGACGTTAGCAGCCTCAACCAATACATAGGAAATGAAAATACCGGAAATGCCGACATTTTCTCAATGAAAGTCAACTAACCAAGCCAAAAAGGAGGCACAGAAAAGAGCTGGCGGATTTTTACAAAAGCAGCAAACAACAGCAACAAAAAATTGGAAAAAATGAGCTAATAACTTTCAACTAAATGTTAAATCCCCAACAAAAAGGAATATCTGATGTTGCACCCTGTGACTAGTCAGTCTCACAGACTAGCTTAAACCGGCTCACAGAGAGCCAGTTGCAACAGACAGTTGCTATTCTGCTATAATCTCACATGGGTGTGCCTCTATTGCCACACATAACTCAAGCGCCTAATCCTGTCCAGCAAAGGCCGTAAATTCAGCTGGAGTCGCGTTTTACTGGCTTAACTCAAATGGCGTCGTCGTCGTCGTCGTAGCTGGTCTTGGCCAGGTCTGTAGCAAATTTTAAAGTTGACACTCATAAATTTTCATTCATCAAACTGGTGGGTGTTAAATATGCTCTTAATTGTTAATGATCATTCCTGGAAGTCTTGTCTCTTGTCTTGGACAAGAAAAGAAAGTGTATCCCGACAAACAATCTCCAAACTATCAATTAAATATGCAGTCTAATGTATTTGTTATTGAATCTATACCATGTTTCATATATCGACTCAACTAGTGCAGATCAGGAATATATATAGTTTTTCGGTTCGCAGAAGACTCCTTCACAAAAAATTATAATATTCTGTTTTAAAGTTATAAATTTTATGATGGAAATTTATTCTGTTTCAATCTTTGTTAAACAAATCCAATTATAGATAGTCAACAAAATAACCAACAATTTTGAAATTTATGAAATTAGTCAATTAAATTTAGCAAAGCTAGCAAACAAGCTGACCACATTTTAATAACATAAATCTGCAGAGCTGGAGTTGTTTCTTCAAATAGAGACTGAGAGATGTTTATCGCAAAACACTTTCATTAGAAATAACAAAGTTCGTGCTCAGAATTTACAACGCCCGAGGCTCAAAGTGCGAATTTATCCCTCCATCTCTTTTTATGTATCTCTTCGACTTGCTGGCTTTATAACTTGGTTATAGTTTAACTTTAACTTTCGACCACAAATTGCCGAGAGCGTTTTGAGTGTCTGCCTTACTCAACAACAATAAATTTGACTAAGTCTGGCAGCTTTGGGCTAGTCAAACAAGCCCAGAAATACTTTAAATGACTCAATCAAAAGCACACAGATACAAACACACACTTCATATGATTATGCGATGGGGAGCATATTTTAAACATCTGTGTATTTATAATTGTATCTGTGCGAGTGGACAAGAAAATTTGCTATTTAATTTTCAAACTGTGTGGAAAATTGAGCATGAAAATGCAATTAATATTATTGGCCAGTGGATTACGATTACACTGAAACTAAAAATGCAAATATGTATATATTTATATATGGTACAGTATAGTATGGGATGATACAAAAGTTGCAATTAGTTTTAATGTGTTTCCAATGTATGCGTATTATGACTACAGTGGCTGCGAAAAGTTTGCCTTTTGCAAATATTGACCAGAAAGTGCCATTGTCTTTTACTAAAAACGTCTCGAGTAAATAATTGTGCATATTAACAAGTTGGTTTGCCGCAAATGAAAACAAATAGCTTTTAATCTAACCATTGTAATGAGCAGAGTGTCTGGCTTCCATTCAAAAAGACAAAGCCAGGCATCCCTGGACACCAACAATGGCCAAGATTGTTTGACTACCAGGCGTATGAGCAATATGCACTCAAGTCCAACAAATTGCGATGCAGTGAAGCCTGAATACGCTAAATTAATGCCAGATATTTAAGGCAAATTCAACTAAATTTAATAAAGATTAAAATATTTAACAATAAGCAATATTCAATATCTAAACTCTGTATAAGATTGACTGGATGTGAACAATATATCAAACGAGTCCATATAAAATTATATAAATTATTATAAATATTATCTTGTACAGAAACTCTATTTTAAATGGTTATTACAAGCAATTTAGAAATATTTAAATCATAAGAAACAAATTTGTATGCACAAAATAAGATTAAAATCATTTCCATTTATTACAAATAGTTGAAAATATATCTCTATTGCCATGGCAGGGTATCAGCATTTGAACACAAAGGCAAATCAAATGTACTGAAACTTTAACTAAAATTCCATAGCCATGGTCCGGTATCATTAATTCATAAAGCTGTAATTTGCTTTTTCCCCGGCCAAGAGTCGAGCAGGCAGACAACCTTAGAAGCAGCAAATTAGAAGCAGACAAATAGAAAACACAATACAAACACACATCAGCGCGCCACATCCACACCTACAACAAACTCGTTGCACAAAGAGCACAAAACTTATTTGCGGTTGCCCAGTTTGGCTGAAAAGGTTGCAAATGCCAAATTTTGTTGACATGCCTTAAGCCATGATATGCAACCAAACCAAACCAGACCAGACCAGACCAGACCAGACCAGACCAGACCAGACGTGGAAGCGAGTTTAGTATTTAGTGCAGTATCCACGCCTGGTGCAGGGCGAATAAGTGATTTTGACATATTGTAATGACTAAACAAAGGCAGCTCCATCTGCGTCTGTGTGTATCTGTATCTGTATCTGTATCTGAAACTGCATCTGCATTCAGGATCTGTGTGTCTTTGTCTGACTTGCTTAGATATGGGGTGAACTGCTGTTTGGTTGACCGGCTGACCAGTGCAGGTCTGGCAGTGTCAATTGTTGTCGCCAGTTTGCTTTTGACGGAAATTAGAAATCAAAATGTTAACTCCTGAGACAGTCAGTTCAATTGTTTGAATTCCATATAAAGTAAATAGCAATGAGGGTTGCAGTCAAATCAAAATACAACGAAACTTAAACAAAACTGAATATAAAAGAGAAAAAATTTAGTTCGTAAAGGATACAAATAAATTGTATTTTAAAGTCTAATTAGACATAAATAAAATACTTCAACTGTTTGTAAACCCTAGCTTAATAATAATAATAATATTAAAGAGCTGTATTTTTAAAAGCCACTACGTTTTTTAAGATTGTAAGATTGGATGGAGTCTCAAGGATTTATTTATAGTATGCTTTATATTGCACCCTTGTAAACTCATGTCTAATTTTTTATAAGTTCACAATTCAGCTCAACTCAATAAACTAAATAGTTCAACATGCAAATTAAGGTTTCATTTCTATACTACTGCCTCGAAGCACTTCCGAAACTTTGTAAACCAATTTTTTTGGTGACTCATTGCACAACCCTCGGTTGTTGTGAATGCACTCAATCCTTGTGAGTCAGCGCAAATGTTTCGCATTCTGTGTATTGTCGAGAGCTTTGCCACAACCACATTGACAGGCTACATATGTAACAACTAGAGAGAGTATAATACGACGAACAAATACCCTATAAATACATACATACATAACACACTTTAATTTCATTATGAATCAATAATTTGTCATAGTTATATATATTTATGTAAACTCACGGCAAACCATAATTTTATACACATATATATTAAAGTGTACTTAATGAGATTAGTGAATCCTAAATCGATCATCAAGTAAAAAAAAATGATTTCTTTCTGTTTTGGATTCTTATACAATCTTTCTTACAACATTATATAGGGTATGTACAACCTCGCTGCCGAGCATTTCCTTTGAACAAGTATGCCACAAGTTGTATTTATTTCAATTCGCACCCTCACATTTAAGCCACAGCTCGTAATTATAATTAACATGGTAAACATTTGACTCTCGATCACAATGCAAATAGCAAACAGCAGCTAACGAAAATATATAAATAGAATATAAAAAACACCGACAGCCCGCAGGCAACAGGAACATGGCGTATTCGTAACATAAACCAAAACCAAACCAAAACGACTATTGAAATCTCACTCGACACAAAATATTTCATATTTCACAGCAGACAGAAATACAACAACAACAACAAACTGCAGCAACAACAACAATGGGAAAAACGAAGTCAGTTGGGTTGAACAGCTACAGGGGTGGCAAATATTATATCAAAACTGAACTTTGCGGAATGTTAACAATAACAATGAAATAGAGCAGCAACAACAGTTGCAACAACAACATTAAGAATTGTAATGATGAAATAAAAGCCAAGTTAATACAATAGCGAAAAACCGAACATGAAAACTGGCGCGCGCGACTAAAAACGGAAATACGACTACCCCGATTATCAGGACAGGGTTGCCCCAAGTGTTGTTGTTGTTGTTGCTGCTGCTGTTGTTACTCGTTAGCGATACATGAAAGTGCAACTTTTGTACACCAGCAGCAGCAGCAGCAACAACAATTGTAATACACATAGTTATAATAAAAATCAGCTTGTTTCACTTTCCAACAATGTGCGACTGCAGACCGCCAAAGTTACTGGCACCCCTCCACCCCTCCCTCCCTTTCCAACAACCCTTACCTACCCCCAACATCTCCCTCCCCTACCAACGACATATGAAATGTTTATTTGTTTGTTTGTTTCTCTCTTGCAGTGAGTAACTCACACCCAGCTCAGCTCAGCTCAGGTTTTGGTTAGTCTGTGCCTCGCCACGGCGCTTTCATGTAGGTTCAAAGTTGTTTGGCCCTGGACTACCCCCTTCGTAGCACCCCCCTCACACTGTCCCCTACAGCTACTAACTGCTCAGCTCAACTGCTCTCCATGTTCGTGTTGCTGGCATTCAGGCTGGCAGCCGAGGCAGCCCAGCACAGGTAGCAAGAGAACGCCGCAGGTGCAAAGTGTAAATTAAGACTGATTGCAGTGCACATGATTTTGTCGACACACAAATACATACACCCAAGCACAAATACACACACAAGCACTAGGTGTTGTGGTTGAGGCATAAAAAACGTTGCAAGGGCTGCTGCCTCTGCTTCTGCTTCTGGTGCTGGGGCAAACTCGTTCTTGTTTGCAACGGGGGTAATTGTGGTTAAGTGCTGGTTTATTGGTTTGGCAAAAGGGCTTAAAAGATATATGCATGCATTTTAACAGCAGGCCAACAGAGACTAACACAGACTAACTGACGAAACGGGCTAAGGTTAGGGGCAAGTTTTTGGCCACATTTACTACAGGTAACAGTTCCAGTCCAGCAGTTATATTTGACAATTGTTCGACGCTCCACGTGTTAACTTGTCGTTTTATTCGGTTGTCCGAAATATGTTAAACATGCACATTCCTGTAATGATAGGGTTGCCAAACAGGTTACAGGCAAAATAGTTGGCTAACAAGTAATCTGATTTCGATAGAAATGCCAAGCGTCTGGAAATGACGAGCAGCAAGGCAAAAAACTACATTTATAATTGTTAAAAAAAATAGTTGAAGTTGTATACTTTATATGATGGTTAGCTGGTATTGATAAATAATTCATCAGTTTGACTGGCTGGGAAGAATAATCTACAAATTTATAAAAATTAAGCAAATTAAGCAATTAAGCTAATTAATTAAATTAAAATAAAGTCTTTCAATAATTTATTTGGTATTTTTGATCATTAATCAATTTAATAACTGCACAATCAATTTAATTTAATGATGAGAACTCGTATATTTTCGCTGGAGAGTTTCTGAAGCGTTAAAAGAATTCAAGTGTGGGAATTATTTACTGGAAACCTTTCTCATAGCTCCAACTGAGATCACTCAGCTGCGAAGGAGCAGGCGAATGTGCAAAAATCGTGCAAATGACGCCTTAAAAATAGCCACAATACACAAAATTAATTTCTTACATTTCTAAAAATGTTTGCTCACCCGCAAACCCCTCGATGTCACAGTGACTCCAGCAAACACACATTAAGAAATCCTGTTTAATTGAAATGCATTCCCCTCGGCAATCGGTGTGCACGCAAATGCCAAAGTAACTCGCAATGCTCCCAATCCCTCCCCCCATCCACCCCTTGACGCGGGAGGCGGGATCAACCACAGCCCATCTACACTCCACACACACACATGCCAGCAAAGAACCAGCAATGGAGCGCTGTGGCACTGTCATTGGCAAAGGGGAATAGGGAAGGTGGCAGGTGGCAGGGGCATGCTGTCGCTCACTTAAGTTAATACGCAAACCAAATGTCACTCAACATTATCAACAGCAAACGTAATCAGTTAAAACTTTTTTTGCTGCTGTAGGCAGGTTAAAAACCAACCAACAGGCAGATAGACGGACAGACAGACAGACAGAGCTGTTTGTTGCTGTTTGTTGCTGTTGCTAATGTTGCTGTTGTTGTTGTAGAGCAAAAAGTTGCCAACATGTTTGTTTCCCATTTCAATTTTTTACGCGCTCTGCGATCGAGCATCGCACTGAAGTGCAAAAACAACAAGCGACTTAAACAATTGATCAACAAGTCGCACTTTAAATACACTTACATTTCTGTGAGTTTATTATTTAAGAAATATAATAATATATTTTTTTTCCTCTGTTTTTAGTAGTTCTTGTATAACTTCATCTCAAATAAATCTAAGGAAATATTGTTCAATTATTTTGTATAAATAATATAAAAAATATAATACTAAATTATTACTCCTAAGAACTGTACGTGATGAAAATCAAATAAGAATTTATATTATTTTATGTCAAAGTTCTATTGAGAAAATTTCACAAATATTTTGGCTTTGTCGAAATTAATTTTACATCTGTCCAGAATCGCAGAAAATATGACTGATTTTGTTACCAAATAAGTGCAAGAACAAAAAATGGCAAACCCTTTTCGAATAGGGCATTAAAATTCGCAGCATGTGTTCTGCACTATGTGGAGGTCCAGTGTGGGACTCGGATTCCCCAACTCGACAATGCCTAAAAGCATGCAATGTGAGACCAACTACTAACGATAAAAAAAGAACGCTTACTTTTCTGGTATGCGGAGGCGGCATTTTTCGTTTTTGGCTGCAGAAACTGAAAAGCGAGGAAATGTCTAAATTTTGGAGCAGGCCGGTCTTATGTTGATATGTTGGTGGCTGGTGCTTTCTGTATATTTCTTAAGTTCACAACGCACAAAAGTAGGCAACACAACGTGGCGCAGGCCACTTGACAGCCGTTTAAATCCATTAAAAAATTACCGACCAATGCAAACAGGCTTGAAAAAGAAAATAAAGAAAAAGAAAACAGAAACAGAACAGAGAAAAAAAAAGCGGAGACGACATGTCAGTCAGCGCAAAATTTCACATGCGAAATTGTGGAGTGGCCACGCCCACAAACAAGGCGTGGAAAATCAAATCAACAGAATGGCGTGCCGCAATGGAAACCCGTGACAATGGCAACAATGCCGGATGCGAGCTCCGTCCGCTTGTCGCAGGCGACAGCAAAGGGGTTTTCCCACCAGCAAACCAACCACAAGAAGGGGTAGTCACGTTGCCAGTTGAGGCTGTGAACCTGGCCGACTGTGACTAGTTAACGCAAATTGAAATCGTTGCAGACGGGGGACAGCAAAAGACGTTTTGGCAGCTTGTTCGTGCATAAATCAAAGTGTAAGGCACAGAAAGTACTCAGGAAAGGCAAGCAACCCTGGCAAGTAGCAAGTGGCAGAAGGCAAGGGGCAGGCACTGGCCAGCTGAGAGCTGTAAAGTCACTTGGCATTTACAATGCCAATTAAAAAGGCTTAGTCCAAGTTCTTAGTATTTAAGTACTGCATGTTTCAAAATCCAGACAGAGATTATTATTTGCTGCTACAATTGAACATTAAAAATAGCATTTTCATTTCATTTAATCATATTTGTAAACTTGTGGAGGGTTTCAGTTTATATGCTAGTAGTAATGATGCAAATAAGACAAAAATGGTGACCTATTAGGAAAATCTTGATTGTTGAATGCAATAAATGTTGTTCATTGAAAATCATTTGTTGCTAGAGAGATGGTCTAACATACATATGTATGTATATATATGTACCTGATACAGCAAGGTGTAAAGGACCAAAATAATAAGCAAAACTTACAACAATAATAAATATTATCATATCCAAATCCGAACAAACAAGTAAATTTCAGTAGATTTAGTGCATAAGGTTTATTAATCCATGGCTTGCCTAAGGTAGCCATTCTTTCTTTGTATTAATTAAATTATAAGGCTATATGAATTTTTATATTTACCGCATTAATTTAAAGTTTGCATTATAGAATATTGACAATCCAATTCAGAACATATAGATTATTTCAACAATTTGTTTTACTTTATAAACTGAACACATAAATCAAACTTAAAGCATATTTAATTTAGTATTTAGTAGGCTACAATTGTAAAATGATTTTTAAGTTAAGTTTTTCAGAATTTTCTTCGCAACTTTTTTGAATCCCATGTTTGATAGTTGTCGCAAAAACTAACTAGCATAATCTGATCACTTTTGGAATATTGTGTCTTACTATTATATGAAATTCTTAATCAAGAGCCAAAAGCTGGAATATTGTTCAAACTTTGCTATAACTTTTACCTTAATGAATATTACTTAAAAGCAAAAATGTTTAACATTTCACCGTCGATACGATCGTCTTGCATACTATTATTTCTTGGCACGTTTTTCTCTCACCCTCTCTCTTCTTATCTGCAACACATTAGATTTATAATGCACTTCATTTCATTATCAACACACCGCACTACACTCGCCAAAAACTTTCATATCTGTGTGGTATTTAAAAGAGCTCTTCCTCCTTCCCCTCGTTGCACAACTTCGAGTGTCGCCTCCTCTCAAGCTGCATTATTCTACAATATTCAAGCCTGCTCCTCGGGCAACTGCTGTCACACACGTCTTAAGAGTTATATGCATTTAGCCTCCTCTCACATATGTGTGTACACATACATATATATACACACATGTATGTACACATATAGTATGAAGCTGACTGTTGCAGTCGGCGCTAACTTTTCGGCCTTATCTCGCACAGACTGCACTCCAGGCACATGGCTATGATTTAAGCCCAAACTTGTGCCACATGACTTTGTCTGATGTTGCTGCTGCTGCTGCTGCTTCTGCTGCTTCTCCTGCTGCTTCTGCTTCTGCTGTTGCTGCAACTTTGACTTACCGTCAGCAACTTGCACAATTAACTATATTTTAATTGGAGCCGTGCGCCTTGTGTGGTAATTTATTTACAATTTTTACGCTCATTTTGCAGACTGACAGCGAAATGAGTTAAAAACCACACACACCCACAACCACACACACACACACATTAACACACACACACTCGCATACAGTGAAAACAGACGGATGATGGACAGCACATCCGCTGAATCGCATTTTCCATGCACTTTGCTCAACACTTGTGTTAATTTTATGCTAACCGTTTTTCTCCTGGCCACTATATGTATGCCTGTGTGTGTGTATGTAAGTGTGTATGTGTGTGATTGTGTGCGTTTGTTTAAATATTCATTGCAAATTCCAATTGCACTTGCGCTTAAATTGGCAATGCCAACAACAACATCAACAACATCTGCTGCAAGCGACCAAATTTGCTTTTCTCTGATCTCCATTATTTTTTTTTTTTGTGTTAACCCCCTTTTGTATTGTGTTGTTGGCTGGTGGTCAGACTCAATTTGGTCGAAATGCCTGGTTGCTTGTGGTGATGAACGTTTGGCTTCGTTGGCCTTAAAAGTTTGCTTAAACGTTCTCAATGTTTTCGCATCGTGATAGCAATTTAATGAGATAAAGAATGGATCCAGAGCATCTAACTGCTTAAATAGAGATAACTTAAAAATATATTATTAAATGGCAAAGCCTGAAAATAATATGAAGGAAGAAGAGAAAAAGCATCCAACACCACATAATCAAAATGGAATTTTATAAAAGTAAAAATATCTATATTTCAGACTTATCAACAATTTGGGAAAATTCATTTATTTTGTGTCAAAACTCCAAAACGAATCCAATTCGACAAAACATGCTTATGTTCATGCAGACATTAAATGCCTAAATATTTATATATAAAGTTTGGTTATCACTTAAACTGAATTTAAATACAACAAATTCCCAAAACCATAAATAAATAATATGCTTGACGCAATCTCGGCACTAGAAAATTCTTTTAAATTTTCAAATATCAACGTGCGCAAATAAATTGCCATAAATAAATGTTTAGCCAAAGTAAACAGCGACTAATTTGAAATGGCGGACAAACGAACTAATCCTCAAATAGAAAATGCAATTGAAAATGCATAAATTAAATTGTGCATTAAATTAGCAAAGGCAAAGGAATTATTTACATATATATATGTATATACGCATTAATAATATTCAAATTTCCAATAATCGTATTACACGCAGATAAATTAGTTAAAGCCAATGCTTTGGCGACAGCCAAACAAACCACTTGCAGCACCACATCGCACCACACCACACCACACCAAAATGCATTTGCAATGCCAAACACCAAAATGACATCAATTTCCGCTCATATTTCATAAGCGCAACAGCAGACGGGGCAAGTGCAGCAGAAGTTGGGGCACAACGCAAATGCTATTAAAAGCATTACGATGAACCCCGTGACAACCTCGAGCCAGTTGGGGTTCACAAATCGTAAATTATGGACGAGGCAATCGAAAGCGGCTTCTCACTCGGCATTGTGCCTTGCAACGTTTTCTCTGCCTTTGTCTGTCCGGAAAGACGGCAAGATTTATGTCTTTCACTGCACTCAGTACGAGGCAAGCAGCAAGTTGCAAGCGCAGCACAGCATCAATAATTGTAGTTGCACGCTGCGTATTCGCAATATTTTAATTATGCAAGCAATTGAAAAATTGACACAGAACACACTCACTCACACACACACTCGCACACACTTGCAACATGCTGCAGGCATTGGCACTGTCGTAGCAGAAATTCAGTTCAATGCGTCGTCGACTTTTGCACTTTGTTGCATATTCATTCCTCCGTTGCATACTTTTCAGCTCGACTCTTGGTGTTGACTTATTAAGCCACATGTGAGCGTGTGTGTGTGAGTGTGTGTGCGTGAGTGTGTGTGTGTGTGTGCGTGTGTGTGTGTAAGTGGTCTTAATGAGCTTGTATTCCTGTGTGAGTGCATTGCATTTTTAATCCATTAAGGCTCTTGATATATATCGTAGCGAATCAGAGTGTTCCACACGAAACAGACTATTTCCTCGCTATAATCGAGCTTAAAAAATATATAAATGTTTCATATATTAATTTATATACCTAAATTTTAGTATACAGATGTAGCTTTATTAAATTATCACTTAAGAAAATGTTTCTAAAGTTTCTGATTTTTTTGCTTTGAAAACGAAGCTTTTCAATTTTTATACTACTACTAACGTATATCAAAGGTTGTTATAAATAAAGATTAGATTGAAACATTCTCTTTAATTCATAAATTAGTTGATAAAATAGTAATTAAAATCACAGCACTTCAATTTCGACATCATTATTCACATTAAGCTAACATTATTCTTATTTAACAATAAATTAATTAATTATTATTATGTGCTCTGTTTATTTTATTAAGTTAATACGTTTACTGACAGCTTTTAACATGTCACGAAAATTCGGAACAGTCCGATATTAAATACAGAAGACAAGTCCTGCCACTGGCTGACAAGGGGTTAACTGAAGTCAGTCGAAAGACAACCCAGCAACCGTCTTTGCTGACAGAGTTGGCTTTTACAATCTGAACTCGGATGCATTGTTTTGAGTTGAGTTGTGTTGCAGGCAACTTCAGCAGCAGCAGGCAGTAAAGTGAATGTCCGTCTGACAAACGTGCATGAATATGTATTGATGTATGTATGTATTGATTAAATGAAGATGACAACAATGATTGACATCGTTGACTTAAGTCATTACATGTTGTAGTATGCAAGCTGTTGTTGCAGTGGCAGAGCAGCAGCAGCAGCTGCACATAATACAACCATTTCGACAATGTGTATGTGTGTGTTTGTTCTGTGTTGCAAGTGCAAACAATGCAAGGCGCTTAATTTGTTTGAGTGCTGCTGCAGCATCAGCAGCAGCTGCTGCAATAACAACAACAAGCTGCAAATTGCAAACTGCAAACTGCAAATCGTGAGCTTCGTTTGCTCGCAAATTAATTATTTTTAAATTAAATAAAATCACATTGCCCAGCACTTATATGTACCCACACATACACATATACACACAATATAACATATGTAGCAGGCCACCACTAACACACATCGGTATTAGGCCATCGCTAGTAATGTAAGCTATAATGTTAAGCTCATTTAACATCTGTTAAATGAGAAACCAAAAAGAGACATGTAAAGACTGACGAGCTCGAGCAGGGAGTCTTGTGATGATCGCTGAGAGGAGTAGACGTGCATTAAATAAAGAATTACGATAGATCAACGTTATCTTTTATTGCCTACTACAATCTCAGAAGTG
This sequence comes from Drosophila kambysellisi, assembly GCA_035042185.1. Taxonomy (NCBI): domain Eukaryota; kingdom Metazoa; phylum Arthropoda; class Insecta; order Diptera; family Drosophilidae; genus Drosophila; species Drosophila kambysellisi. The sequence continues at coordinate 22,521 of JAWNLS010000377.1, forward strand.
GGATAACCGTTGATAAAAATGAACAAAAAAAAAAAAAAAAGAAAAAAAGTGAAATTTAAAAGGAAGGCGATCAAATGAAAACTGTACTCAACAAAAATCAAAAACGAAAAACGGAAAAAGAAAAAAGTGCAAAAATGTTTAAATAAATAAAAACGGGAAAGTGAAAAAACTGCAAAGATGTAAAAGGAAAGCGTACAAACGGAAACTGTGCCCACATAACAAAAATACAACCAACAACAACTGCAACTGTTAATTTAAAAATGCAAACTTTTGAAAAGCCAATCGACGAAGAAGAATAAAATTTAACAAAAGCAAAAGAAAAATTTAAGTTTGGATACAAGAAGAGCTCAGAGAAGAAAATGGAGCATCGAAAATGAATATGTAAAACCAAAACCAATAACCCAACATTTACCATGATAACGAGGACAATGACGACAACGACAATGACGAAAATGATATCGCATAGCAACAAATGATGCAACAACAGCCTTAAAAATACAAAGAAGAGGAATGCAATTGATAATGTCGACGATCTGTTTGAAGAGTGACGCAGTCGAAAAATTAGCTAGCGGCAATGAAATCGCCGATCACGGGCGCAAAGACAATAACGGATCATGATGTTTTAAAAAATTCGACGATTAGCAACAACAACAACGGCATAGGCGGCGACATAAGTAACGGTTCTGACAAAAAAGGCGACGATACAGAAGACGAGCAACAACAACAGCGACGGCAATGGCGACATAAGTAACGGTTCTGAAAACGAAGGCGACGAAACAGAAGACGACTCAAAAATCAACAACAACAGCGACGACAAAGGCAGCACAAGTAACGGTGCTGACAACGAAGGCGATGATACAGAAGAAGACGCGGACATCAGCAACAACAATAGCGACGGCAACGGCAGCATAAGTAACGGTGCTGAAAGCGAAGGCGACGATACAGAAGACGGCGCGGACATCAGCAACGGCAACAACAGCGACGACAACGGCAGCCTAAGTAACGGATCTAACAGCGGCGGCGACGACAATGACAGAAGCGAATGCGATTTCAAGGACAACTCTATACACTATCCAAGCAATTGTGCTTATTAACTAAACAAAATTTTTAAAAAACTTCAATAGCGAATATTAATTGGTAGAAAAATGAAAATAATGAAAATAACAGCAATGAGACCCTAAGTAGAGTTCTTGTATTTCCAATTTATTCAGAATAAGCAGAAAAGCAATTAGTTTATTGTTTAACAATATTTAAATTTCGAAAACAAAACAACAACCACTAGTAAAACAACTGTAAATCATTCCACACACACACACACACATATGTATGCAAAATAATCGAACGCATGTATTAAAACAACAACAACAAAAAGAAGAAGATGATGGAATAATGCATGTTAGAATAGAAGTAAAAACAACAACAAAGAAAAACAGCCGTGAATTAAGAACAAGAACAAAATATATTATGTACATACACACTGTTGCATATTTGTTTTTACATGGGGAAAAAATCATATTTTCTAAGTTCTTTTGCAAAAATATGTATGTATTTATTGACTTTTGAATATTTTATTATTTTTCTACTATTAAATGGATATTTCTAAACTATTTAACATTAAAATTAACAAGAATTATTTATTTATCTACTTGTGAAATTTAATATACAAAAAATAGTCCATTTCTCTTATGTGCGCATAATTGTTTTGACTATGGAGATTTTGTATGGGATTTTGTACATTTTTGCCACCAGACTGGGGAAAATATTTTATTAAAAATCATAGTGAAAAGAAATCTAAAAAATTTGGATCAGATCCATTAGAGGATAGCTTAAGGAATATAACAGTGTCAATGAAACCACATTAAATAAGCCACCTGCGCAATTTACATATGGATTTGCAAGGAAAATAAAAAGTTTCAATAATTAGTACTGAAAAGCAGCGTTTGTTTGCCCAATTGCATGTAACCTTCTGTAAATTGAGCAGGTGGTTCATTTAATATGACTTCATGACACCGTTATATTCCTTAAGCTATCCTCTAATGGATCTGATCCAAATTTTTTAGATTTCTTTTCACTATGATTTTTAATAAAATATTTTCCCCAGTCTGGTGGCAAAAATGTACAAAATCCCATACAAAATCTCCATAGTCAAAACAATTATGCGCACATAAGAGAAATGGACTATTTTTTGTATATTAAATTTCACAAGTAGATAAATAAATAATTCTTGTTAATTTTAATGTTAAGTAGCTTAGAAATATCCATTTAATAGTAGAAAAATAATAAAATATTCAAAAGTCAATAAATACATACATATTTTTGCAAAAGAACTTAGAAAATATGATTTTTTCCCCATGTAAAAACAAATATGCAACAGTGTGTACATATATGCAAGTTATGTTTAAAAAATAACATAAGAACAAAGAGTATATAGAAGAAAGCAGCAAATAGCCCAAAACCGTCACCCACATTAAGAAACAAGCAAATACTAAAAATACTAAACGATAAAAAGAATTTAGGGATTTCCTTATACATGAAATTTGTTTTCAATTGTTAGGCGAGTGAAAGTTAGAAATAGAGAAGAGGAGAACAGTTGAAACACACTTTTTATACGATGATTACAATAACGATACAAAGCAAGTTAAGAGCGAGCCGAGCAAAGAAAATAATCAGATAATTACAACAGTTAAATAATGTCACACAAAAAACTCAGTTGCACTTTACGAAATCGAAGAAACGAAGTCTTAATATTAGTATACAATTTTAAAATTTTAAACGGAAAGCTCAATGGACCGATGGACAATAGTTATGAAAGAAAATACAACAGATATAACGATAGTTATGGAAAAAAACGTTATCTTTTATTGCCTACTACACGTATATTGTATATATATATATATATATGTATATATATACACGCACATAAATTTATCACACAATAAATTACAACAAATAATTGCCAATTCAGCAGCAAATAATTTATGTGACACACACAATTTGTTGTTGCCTATTGCTTTAACTTGTTGTTATTATTACTGTTGCTTCTGGTGTTGCTGCTGCTGCTGTTGTTGCTGTTGTTGTTGCTTTTATACTCAGCTTATTTGATTTCATTGCTTGTTTGTCGCTCGAGTTGTTGCCGCTCGTTCGTCCTTTCGTGTCGGTTCGACCAGAGCCATAAAGATTATGATCTTGATATGGTCGCCGAGCTGTGGCTACAAATATTGGCATAGCGCACACACAAATTGCTCTTGCTGTGTACCAACACACACACACAAAAAAAAAATACAAATGAAAATGAAAATAATCGAAAGAAAACGAAAAAGAAAAATACACCCATAAATCGCATAAATTCAGGCACAGCTCGCATAAAATTCGCCGTGAGGCATAAACATTTTTCTATAAATATTTTCATTTTTTAAGTATGATGAAAGAGGCTCGAATGCGATGGTTGCATGTGTGCTGGGTGTGTGTGGCAAGGAGGGGGAATATGCAAGTGCCACTTCTGCGTTAAGTGAAAAACCTGTGTGTGGGCCACAAATTGCTTTAATGCAATCGCAAGAATTATGAGAA
>JAWNLS010000378.1:0-22200 GCA_035042185.1 Drosophila kambysellisi
TTAAATTCACTGTTCACTTATACTGTTTCAAATCAATGTTTTATAGCCTTTAAGTAGGTTGATTAATGATTAAATATAATTGCCACATAAAAAAAAAAAGGATAGAGGCATGACCCATGCTTTAAGTAGTCTACGATCTGGATTCCCTTCTATTTCTAGACATGGGATGGTATCTAGTGTATTATTTGGTGTGGGCTCCTGAGACGCTTAGTTCAACCATCCGCTGAAATTTGTTGACCTTTTTTAATGTAGTTAGCTTTTTAAAGCAAGGCCACTATGCAATTACCCTATGTAAAAGGATGGGTCTAATTACAGATAATTACATTCATCGGAAAATATGCTCTATTTAAGTTAAGTTGATTTCCTACAGGGCGACGGTTGCCTTCTTAACCCTTATCTGTGTGTTGAGGTTCCAGTCCAATTTACTGTTCAGTGTCAACCCTAGAAAGTTGGCACTGTTTTTGATGGAAATAGTTGTATTTTTCAGTCTTGGCGGTAATAGAGTAGGAATTTTAGATTTCGTTGTGAAAAGAACTAATTCAGTTATAAAATCCCACGAGATGCGGACAAAGAAGGTCCACCTGCAGCCAGGTATCCGATATGCTCCGTAAGTGACTGGGCTATTTTTCGGGTCACAGTCTGTCTGACTTTCGGCACGGGTGGCCTTACGCCTTAGTCCGGCCCTACCTCAACTACGACAAGCTACTTAGCCAAGAACAAGTTAATATAAAGGTGTTACTCGCAATATTGCTGTTGTCGTCAGCAGCAAATTAGTTGCTGTCATTAATTTGATGTATGTACATTTGAAGACCTGCGTGGCTCAATATACAATTTATATATAGTATTCTTAGTTGCATTTACAGTGGCTCGAAGCAAGATTCGAGCAGTGCCTGGCAAAAAAGTGAATTGCATGCCATAAACTCATTATTCAATATTTTTCAAAAATTCCAAAAGCCGATGGCAGGTACATTTATTAACCATCAAAATGAACATACGACCTTAATAAACTGTGGTTTTCCCACCTGCTAGGTAGGGTTATGTCAAAAAGTACCTAATTTTATGGTGAAGCATGTTTTGAACAGTTACATTACGGACACCTGGGTGCCATAAGTCCGGGACTTTTACCTACAGTTAAATATTTTCGGTATAAATACACCAATCCTCAGTAGTCAGTTTAGTTAGCGGTATGGCACCAAACCCGATTTTCACCAAGCAGGACAAGAGGGGGATCATCAGGAAAATAAGGGGAAATCTTAAGCTATCGGTTTAAAAACTGACTCAATAGGTGCAGGATGAAATAAGGAAAAAGTTCAGTATGGGAACTGTGCTCCAGGCTCTGCCCAACCATGACTTTAAGGCCCGAGTACCACGGAAAAAGCAATTTATAAAAGCAAAAAATATAGGGTATAGGATGACGTTTGTCAAAATCCACTTGGAGTTCTGGAACACAGTTATATTTCAATTTGAGTACAAATTAAACATTTTTAGCTCGGACGGACGGAATTATGTGTGGCGACATTCCAATACTGAGCTGAGTCCCAAAAACTTAAAGGCAACAGTCAAGCACTGCGGAGGAAGTGTACTGGTATCGGCATCTATCTCGACCCCCCGCGACGGAAATTTTGTGATTATGGAAACAACAATGGACAGCAATGTGTACTTTGATGTACTACAAAAAAATTTAATCCAGGGTGCCGCGAAGCTCGAATCCGACGTACTTTCCGGATCTACCACAACAAAAACCCCAATCATACCCAATCAACCTGCCCCCGCATGATAATTCCACCGGCCCAGTCTCCAGACTTAAATATTATTGAAAATTTGTGGGGTCTGCTGGAAAATAACATCCGGAATCACAGCATATCCAGCAAAGAGGATCTCAAAAATGCTCTGCTGGAGGAGTGGAGCAGGATCAGTCCAGAAACTACCCGGAAGCTGGTATCTTCCATTAATAATAGGTTAAGCGAAATTGTTAAGGCTAAAGGATATCATACTATGTATTAACATCCCTTTTTAAGCTTTTATACGCCAAACATGTAACTTTTTTTAAGACTGTTCAAAATTGGCTGGAACACTTTTTTGTATATTTTTTCAGGTTTAGACTATTTAAGGTTATTTTTCAAATGTGATATAACACTTGTGCTACTAGTCGAAATAAGCTTGTAATCACTGTATTTAGATGGTGTTTGTTGAGCTATTGAGCTTTTTCAATAGCTATCGAATTTTTCAAAGTCACACAAATAAATAGAAACGCACCGAAATTTGTTTTTCTATAAATTTAGTTTATTTGCCTTCGTGGCCAAACTTAAAACAAGATAGAACGTTGCAGTCGGACGTCGCCGACAGCGGAATACTATTATACATTAATTTGTGTACAGTTAAGAAATACCTGAATTGCGGGGGATATGGGCGTTTATCGGTTTTGGGGGCGGGAGTGGGCGTGGCCCAAAAATATTTTGGAGTTCGATCTTAGTAATATACCTTCTAAGTTTGGTAACTGTAGCTCTTAAATTGCGGGAGATACAGGCATTTATCGTTTTTTGTGGTCGGGAGTGGGAGTGGTCCAAAATTTTTTTTCCACATTTATGAAGGGTGTTACTAGCAATATACCTTTAAAATTTAGTGACTTAAGTTTTCAAATTGCGTGAGATATATGGGTTTATCGATTTACACCAACAGGTGTATCGGTTCAGGTAGGTGGAGTGGGCGTGGCCATCCAATTTTTTTATCGATCTTTTTGGGGAGTTACCAGTAACATACCTGCAAAATTTTGCGACCCTAGCTTGCAAATTACGGCAGATATGCGCATTTAAAATTTCTAGGGACGAAGTTCCTGGGGGCGGCGGATGTGGGCGTGGTCCAAAAATTGGTATGCCAATCTTTGGAGGAGGTTACCAGCAAATTACCTTCCAAGTTTAGTCACTCTATCTTTAAAATGTTCGGAGATATACGAAGTTATCGATTTACAATCGGAATTATCGATTATAGGCGCAAGTGTGGGCGTGGCACCACAAATTTGTTATCGGTTCTTAAAAGCGACTACCAGTAAGATACCTACTCAAAAACTGCGGAAGATATAGCCATTTGAAAATTTTATGGACGGGGGTGATGGGGCGTCGGAGGTGGGCGTGGCACACGGCAATCTTTCAAGGACCTCGCCAACAACCTACCAACCAAAATTGGTGACTATATTCATTAAATTGTAAGAGATATGGAGATTTATCGATTTGCTAAAATCGAATTTATCGATTTCCTAGCTCCCTAGTGGACGTAGGTCCAAACCCAAGACACTTTAACTTTTGAGGGTACTTTCCAGCATACGTTCCAAGTTTCAAGTCTCTATCTCTAAGGGTTTACCATTATACCATTTTGGTATAATGGTATAATTATACCATTTTGGTATAATGGTATAAATAGTTACAATTGTAAATTATAAGCTCCGAGTTGAGCTTTGCACTTTTAATTGTACGAATTAATTTTTGGCAAGCGGTGTCGAATACCGTGCCGCGACTTGAATTCTCGATTGACCAAATAGAACTAATTAGCTGCCGAATTGCGGCTGCTGCTTGCGCTCAGCTAAGGCAAAGGGCAAGCAAAGTGAAAACAAATGCAATAAAACGAAATACCGATGAGCATATACAAAACAACATTTATGATCATTACGTTAATTTGCTTTGCTGCGCAGAGCATAACTTATCAAAGTGAAAAATATTAAGAGAGAAGCTGCTTCCATTGTTGTTTGGCGCGGATACCTGCGTAACCAAACAGTGATGTTCTTCTTTCTTTACCCGCCCAACCTGTAAAGACTGATATTCAATGCCTTTACTCTGTTAATGATGCAAACCATATTTTTATCAAGAGCCCATTTAGATATTTTAATTCATAACTATTTCATTACAATGATACAGATTTTCTCGATAATAATCGTTTCATATTTTGTTTCATTATTGTTATACCCTTAATATGATATGATACCGAAGGTAAAATAGTACATTGGATTTCTGCAACGTCCATCATGATGTCCCCAACAACAATGTTAAATAGCTATATCTTTCGCAGTTTTTGAGTAGGCAACGTCAAATTTTGTAGGTATATTACTCGTAGTTTCCCTTAAGAACCGATAACAAATTTGGATGACCACGCACATACCTGAGCCCATAATCGACAATGCCGATATTTCGGAAAGTGTAAATCGATAACGCCGTATGTCTCCGAACATTTTAAAGTAGGGTAACCAAACTTGGAAGGTAACCTCCTTCATATCAATTTTAAAACTACGATCACAACCGACGCCCCCAGAAACTTCGTCCCTAGAAATTTAAAATGCACATATCTTCCGTAATTTGTAAGCTAGAGTCACCAAATTTTGAAAGTATGACCATATATTCCGTAATTTAAGAGCTACAGTTACCAAAATTCAAAAAGGGGTTACTATCTTATATCTGAAAACCAAACTTGGACAGTATTTCTTGTCTGCACACAACTTATGTATTATGCTCTCGGTTACGTCCGACTGAAGAATGAGGTCAGCAGATGCTGGTGGAGGTTCATCTGCAGAAGTCGCAGCGACTTATGGAGAAGAAACCCTCACCACCGTTTTATTGCTGGCCTCATCATCGAACATCGAGAAGTCATTAACATTGAACTACCGACACGTAACCTGGTGGTCTCGTGCCAGCATCTACGCATCGGATGTAGAAACCGGCTTCAGCCTCGTTAGTTGCTTCCGTGACCGAGCCGAGGACGAAGTTTAGCTTGCCTCTAGCAGCGTCAATAAGCGACAGTGGTGTGTTGTTTAGCATCACCATGCCTGATTCATATGGCCCTGTTATGAATCTATTTTCACAACCCCACAAACTTCGGTGGGAAGAGATGTGATGCATTTCTGTTACATTTTAAGCATCTGTTCCGGCTCTTATAACACCACCGGTACTGAGATCTTCGGAGAACTTTGTTCCAGTCAACTACTACCAGTTTAGCCCCTGGGTAATCCTCGTCAGCGCTCGTTACTGCCTTTTAATATCGCTCCACAGAGCGTGCGTCGTCGCAGGCATTGAACCTTGATAGCAAACAGACAGAGCTAGACTTATTTTACACAATTCTTTTGATTCTTTGAAATCCTTCGATTCTAAAAGGATCCTATCCTTGTAAATTTCGGAGAAGGATCTCCTTGGTAGAGCCTTCGGTTTCTTGGCCACTGATCCGGCAGCCTCTTGTAAGCGCTTCCTCTTCGCCTTATTGCTCCTTATTGGGAACATCTTTTCTAAAGTTGGGCAGATCGCCCTTGGAATTTTAAACGCAAGCTCGGAGTGTATTTTACTAGGATCCTGCCTTACAGACTCAAAGACTTGGTTACACCCATCCTTATCTGTTACACCTGTTATCAAATGGTAATACTTATTAGTTCGCAATCAGTTACGCTCGACTGTTACGGATTCACTTAATTGATATGCTTTTATTTAAATTCTTTAGTTAATATTTACTTATACTTCTTCCTTATGTAGACCATATAATTTTAAAAACCAACCAGTTGAATGATCTTACGGAGAAATTGAGTGATAAACGACGTGAACTCCATAAATTTAGGAAGCAACTGGAAACTCTTCACTCAGAGAAAACTACATTGCAAAGAAGTTTATTAAACACTACGCAGGAACGTGATAACTTTCGAATACTTAAAGCTGTAAGTTGGGAACATATACATAAACATATATATTTGCAATGCGTAACATATTGGTTTTTTATATTTTGATACCGAAGTTAAAAAGTATATTGGTTTAAATTTCAGCACCATTGTAATTTATTATTCTATACATGCACCAGAAAAAGTAATAATTCGATAAATACAAATCAATAACCATAAGTCCCCCATAATTTCCGCTAATTAAGAAGATTTTTGATAAATCTATTTGTTTAATATACATTCTTAGCGCTAGGTATAAAAATTAATGGTCGACACAACTACATTGCAAAGAAGATTAGAATGCGATGCGATGATTAAATAGGCTCATGAAATAGAGCCTGGTGTCTTTCCTTACTATTTTCACCTGCTTTATAGCTGGTATCAGAGTATTCGGCAGTCGGTTACATCCGAAAGTAACATTCTCACCTGTTTTGTCTAGGAATCTGGTCATCAAACTCAACAGCTAACTACTGAAATTGACTCAAACGAATTAAAGATAAATTCATTAAATCTAAAAATAGAGCATCTGAATAACAACATTAAGGAGTTGCAATCTGAGTTAAAGAACAAACAAAATTTAGTTGAAAGCTTGCGCAAGGATTTGAGAGAAATAAGGGAGAAAAGTGAAATGCTAACAAAAGCTATTTCAAATGATGAGTTCAAATTTATGAAAATGGGTCACGAGCTGGAGGAAATGCGAAAGGAGAGAAACTTAGTTGGCCTTCAAATGGTTCGGCGTAATGATGAAATAGTTATTATAAAAGAAAAGTTGCAAATTGCACACAAAGCCCTAGACAATGGCACCACACAGTATAATCAACGAATCGAGGATATTCGACTTTTAAAAAAAGAATTATCAATTCTTTACACGGAGCGCGAGTGCTTAAAAAATGCAATAAAAAGTACGGCGGACATGAGGAAAGAAACTGTACGTTTGCAAAGATCTTTAAATCAGGAACGTATACGCGTAAGAGCGTTAACAGAAGATGCAAAAACACCAACTGGAGTGCATCGTTGGCGTATCTTAAAAGGAGAAGATCCAAATAAGTTTGAACTTCTGGAAAAATTACAAATGTTGCAAAAGTGAGTACTAACAAGTAAAATACAATCATATCAATGGTTTAATTTAATGTTTTCATACACTAGCAGAGTGGGGTTGTTACGCATAAGGGGAAATAGTAGTGGGAATATTACGATTGTAGGAGAGAAAGTGGTTTATTGTTTTTTTATACCCTGAACCCATTAAAAATGGGTAAAAAGGGTATAATGGTTTTGTGCAAATGTATGTTACAGGCAGAAGGAAGCATCTCCGACCCCATAAAGTATATATATTCTTGATCAGGATCAACACCCGAGTCGATATAGCCCTGCCCGTCTGTCCGTCTGTATAAACACGCGGATCTCAGAGACTATAAGAGCTAGAAACTTCAAATTTGAAATATAGGTTCTCGTGTATCAGGCGCAGATCAAGTTTGCATTATTTTTATCGATAACTGCCTCAGTTTCGGAATTATCGATACATTTAAATTTCCGATAGCAATAAATTCCACATATCTCTCACAATTTAATGGACCAACCAATTTTGGTTGGTAGGTTCTTGGCGAGGTCCTTAAAAGTTCGGCATGTGCCACGCCCACCTCCGACGTCCCCATCTCCCCCGCCAAAAAATTTTCAAGTGGTTATATCTTCCGCAGTTTTTGAGTAGGGAACGTCAAATTTGGTAGGTATATTATTGGTAGTCGCCTTTAAGAACCGATAACAAATTTGTGATGCCACGCCCACACCTGCGCCCATAATCGACAATTTCGATTGTAAATCGATAACTCCGTATATCTCCGATTTTAAAGATAGAGTAACCAAATTTGAAAGCTATTTTCCTGGTAACCTCCTCCAAAGATTGGCATACCAATTTTTGGACCACGCCCACATCCGCCGCCCCCAGGAACTTCGTTCCTAGAAATTTAAAATGCGCATATCTGCCGTAATTTGCAAGCTAGAGTCGCAAAATTTTGCAGGTATGTTTCTGGTAACTCCCCCAAAGATCGATAAGAAATTGGATGGCCACGCCCACTCCACCTACATAAACCGATACACCTGTTGGTGTGAATCGATAAACCCATATATCTCACGCAATTTGAATACTTAAGTCACCAAATTTTAAAGGTATATTGCTAGTAACAACCTTCATTAATGTGGGATTGGTGTGTGGTTTCTGAGACCAACGCCAACAACAACGACGAACATGAAGAACAGTAACAACGACGATCCCTAGACAACAACGATACCGAGACGACGAAGAGCAACGAGAGCGAATTCGCAAGACGGCGAATCCGATCGAGGAAGAGAAGCGAGCGAAGACGACGACGACGATGACGTGACGACGACAAGGGAGTTGCAGTTCGGCCTTTGACGGAATAGGTTGTGAGAGCTGTGGCTCAAGTCGAGTTGAACGAGTGAACGAGTGGAAAGAAGCAGACTTTAATGTTACAAACTATTAATGACGTTATATTATATTATATTAACCAATTAATACCGTTGATGTAATAAAACCCCCACATATTTGGAGGCTCGTCCGGGATTGAAATAATAAAAACACGATATATTTGAGAGTTGGATTGGATTGAATTGAGAAAAAAAGAGACAAATTTTTAATGCAAAATCGACGAAAGAGTGTGCATTAAATCGACGAAGGAGTGTGAATAAAATCGACGAGAAGGCGAATGAAAACGACGAAGAAGTTAAATTAAATCGACGAAAGAAATTAACTGACGTAAAGATGCCAAATTTAAATGATTTAATTGCAAAAAAGTTGCGTTCAGGGAAGAAATCAAGCATATGTGGATTGCACCAATTTATATTCGAGACAGAAGGAGACCGAGCGAATAGAAATCGATTGCGCGATTTCGGTGGATTCAGCTATGACGAAAACAGCAAAAAATATGTAGCAAAACTAGAGTACATACGAGAAAAACTGTCGGACCATGATCTTGTATCAATTTGCTGCATATTGGGCATAAGTTACAGAGCTGAAAATATGCCGTTACATATTTTTCGTAACTTAAAAGCGGGACAAATGCTGCAACATACCGACGAAGCAGAATGAGCGATGAAGACGAAGGCAGCGACGATACGAAAGCAGCGAAATGACGAAGGCGCGCATGAAAGGCACGAATGAAGAAAACGCAACGGGAAGAAGTTTCATAAGCGAAGACAAAGAATACAGCACGTCGAGTAACACGCAGGCATAATAGCGAACAAGAAATTGCAAACGAAGTACAGTTACCGCGTTTCGCTATGAGTTTTCGTGACGTAGAAGAGTGCATCAGAAATTTCGACGGTAGCGATGAAATTGCTGTGGAAGTCTGGATAACGGAATTCGAAGAACAAGCGTTGGAGTGACATTCAAAAACTGATTTTCGCTAAAAAATCACTTAGAGGAATTGCCAAGTTGTTTGTGTTGAGCGAGAAACATTTGAATTCGTGGCAAGCGTTGAAAAAGGCCTTATTGAGTGAATTTAAGTCGCAAGTGTCAAGCAAACAAATACACACGCAATTGAGTGAAAACAAACGACGTAGTAATGAAACTGTTTATGAGTATTACTACCGAATGAAAGATTTTGCATCTCGTGGAAAAGTTGAAGACGAGCATAATGCAATACGTGATCGATGGAATTGACCAACTTTCAGTAAATAAATCTATTCTGTATGGAGCAAAAATTTGAGCGATTTTAAAACAAACTGAAAGACTACGAAAAAATGAGTGCAAATACGAAGAAGAGCGAGAAATTGAATAAAGAGGAAAAGATGCAAGCCGTTCAGAATGGAAAGAAAGGAAATTATTGTTTCAATTGTGGTGAAATCGGACACTTTTCAAACAATTGTGAAAACAAAGACAAAGGGAAAAAATGTTTTAAGTGTGAGCAATTCGGACATATTTCACAAAATTGCAAAAAGGACGTCGAAGAAGAAACAAATATGCGCCGTATAAAAAAGTACATTGAAGTGACACCAAAAGAAGATAGCAAAACATAGCCGAGGATCGCACGACGCGCACCGAGACTGAATATGCGGTACTGCAGGAGCGCTATCACATGCTGGAGGAGCAGTACAGAGAGTCGGAGTTGCGTGCCGAGGAGCGTTTGGCCGAGGAGCAGAAGCGTCATCGCGAAATGTTGGAATGTGTGAAACGCGAAGCCTCGCTCCAGAATGAGAATTGCCAGATGAAGATCAAAGCCACCAAAATCGAGGTGAATACACTGCGCGACGAGGTGCAGCGATTGCGTGTCTTGTGCGATAAACAGGCCAACGATTTGCATCGCACCGCGGATCAGTTGGAGCTTGCAAACGATCAAATTGCCGCCCTGCACCAGGAATACGATGAACAGCTGCAAACGCTACGGCAGCACAAAAAGAAGACGACGAAGAATTTACGACGCACGACAGCTAGAGAATTCACCGTTGGAGGCTTGGTCACGGTAAAACGAACAAAATTTGAGAGTGGAGTCAAACTAAATCCAAAGTTTTTGGGCCCCTACGAGATTGTCAAAGTGAAGTACAACAACGCCTATGATGTCTCAAAAATCGGTAAATCTGATGGTCCAAAGAATTCATCGACGTGTGCCAAATATCTAAAGCCCTGGTCGACGGCTGAAGATGATGAGGACGAAGATGCATTCGGGGCGAATGCATAGTCAGTATGGCCGTATGTGGGTTTGGTGTGTGGTTTCTGAGACCAACGCCAACAACAACGACGAACATGAAGAAGAGTAACAACGACGATCCCTAGACAACAACGATACCGAGACGACGAAGAGCAACGAGAGCGAATTCGCAAGACGGCGAATCCGATCGAGGAAGAGAAGCGGCGAAGACGACGACGACGATGACGTGACGACGACAAGGGAGTTGCAGTTCGGCCTTTGACGGAATAGGTTGTGAGAGCTGTGGCTCAAGTCGAGTTGAACGAGTGAACGAGTGGAAAGAAGCAGACTTTAATGTTACAAACTATTAATGACGTTATATTATATTATATTAACCAATTAATACAGTTGATGTAATTAAACCCCCACATTAATGTGGGAAACAAAATTTGACCACGCCCACTCCCGCCCACAAAAAAAGATAAATGCCTGTATTTCCCGCAATTTAAGAGCTACAGTTACCAAACTTAGAAGGTATATTACTAAGATCGGGCTACGCCCACTCCAGCCCCCAAAACCGATAAACCTGTAATACATTTAAAGCATGGTTCAGGGTATATGGTAGTTGAGCTCACTCGACTACAACGTTCTTACTTGTTTTATTTATAAGTGAATCATTTTCGAAAACGATTTATTGCTTTTTAGGTGATTTGATTTTTTAGGGTAGGTTCAACGTTAAGTTGGAAAGTAATAAACTATTAGGAGATTTCAAACTTACACGTGCTACACATTTTTAAGTGCTCCCTATTTGAATGACCATCTTTATAATAACTTCACAATAAATTAAAAGATTAACCTGCTCTGATGAAGCTTTGATCATTTTCAAATATTTATTTGTCTGTCCATGTGTCCGTCCGTCCGTCTGTACGGCTGTCCGAACTCAACTTTTTTCGACACCCTTGAAAATAGAGACTTGAAACTTGGAACATATGTATACAGTGACTCACAGTTTATTTTGAACAGTGTCGTGCAATCTTACAAAATTTTGCAAAATTTTACAGTCCTATAAAGTTTAAACATGGAAAAAAAGAAAAACGTTTAAATGCTAAATTGTGTCACATTACATCAAATCGTTAATTTTTATTAAAATATTAATTAATTAATTAAAATGAATCAAAAACTGAAAACATGTCAATAATAAATTTCACAAATTATTTTGAACAGTCTTTAAACGATTTTGCCGTATAAAATCTTAAATAAGAAATGGTTAGTATAATATGCTTAAGCCTTAACCACTTCCATTAACCTATTGTTCATGGAACTTTTGAATAAATTTTCCTTTAGTATTTTTAGGAACACAATCTTCTCCATTGTTGTTTCAATAATTCTGTGCTCTTAAATTGCCTTTTCCGTGGTACTCGGGCCTTCAAGTCATAGTTGCACATAATCTGGAACACAGTTTCCACACAGCACTTTTTCCCCATTTCATCCTGCATCTGTTGAGTCAGTTTTGAAGCCGAAAACTTAAGAATTACCCTTATTTTCCTGATGATCCTCCGCTTGTCCTGTTCGGTGAAAATCTTGTCCGTTAGCCAATTGTCTTTGTTAGCTGGTAGCACACCAGATACGGGAAAACGGATTGGTCTATTTATACCGCAAATATTCAACCTAACGTAAATATCCGGGTTTTATGGCACTCAGGTGTCTATAATGTAACTCTTCAAGAACATCTCTAGGTACTTTTTTACATAACCCGACCTAGGTGGTGGAGAAACCACAGTTCATAATGTTCATATATTAATTTTTGCGGTTTATATATGTATGTACCTGTCATCGGTATTTGGAGTTTTTGGAAAAAAAAGAATAATTAGTTTCTGGCAGGGAAATAACAATTTTTTTAGAAAAAGTTAAAAATAATCTGTAAGACATTGTACTTGAAAGTATTATCAAAAAAATAAAGTGTAAAGATTGATCTCCTATCCCCACTATGGAGCTAGAAAATCGATAAAATCGATATTTGAAAATTGATAAAGCCTCATAACTCCAACAATTTTATGGTTACAGTCACCAATATTATTGGTAGGTGTTTGGCGATGTCCGTCAAAGATCGGCAGTAGCAAGCGTTGGAGAGGTGTACAAATGGACCAAACCAGAGACCACGGGTATGGATACCAACGGCTATAAAGCCGGAAGAAGTGCTAGAGATGTTGCAAATCTGGAACCCATCGCTATCCACCCACGATTGGAAGATAGTCAAAATGGAGGCTTCACAAGGCCCTATGAGTCAGGCGGTGATGCTCCTTAAGAAGGAATCACTGGGACCCATTGAAGCGCCCAAGGGACGGCTGAATCTTAGCATCTGCTCCACCACAATAAAGGTGTATAAGTCAGATACAGCTGCTGGGGGAGAGTCCACCGACAAGCCAGTCAGGAAGGAACCTCCTCGGTGTTTCCAGAGGCTGACATTGGACATGAATCGACCGGCTACACCTCGGATGTGTCGGGAAGTCGAGCAGGACGATGAAGACGACGGGGTAAATTCAAAAGATGTATTTAAGACTTTTGCAGATAAACCTCCACCACTGTAAAGCAGCATCCGCTGCCCTTATGCTCCCCCTGGAAAAAGGCGCAGTCGATGTTGCTTTAGTCCAAGAGCCCTGGATGGTTAAAGACAGGGTTTGCGGACTAAACAACAAGGATTATAAGCTCATAAAAGCTCAGACTGAAGGTAAAGCAAGAACCTGCATTTTAGCTAAGGAACATCTCAATATTTTTCAGCTCAACAAGTTCAGCAATTGCGACAACATGGAAGTAAGCCTGGATATAAGGCTTCTGTCGTGCTATCAAATCCCTTGTCCAGGAGTGCGAAGGAAAAAAGATAAGCCTAATCATAGGCTGCGATGCTAACGCTCACCACACTCAGTGGGGGGGCTCAAACGTAAACCAAAGGGGTGAGTCACTCCTATCTCTTATTCTAAACTTTAACCTAGAAATTAGCAACGTTGGCAACGACCCCACTTTTATCATAAAAAACAGATAAGAGGCTTTAGATTTAACCCTTGTCTCAAATATCATTAGCGATCGGCTGAAAGGATGGAAAGTTTCAAACGACCACTTAACCGGTCGGCTTCCTCAATAGGAGTAAGGCAAACTGGGCTAAATATAAAAGTGCACTAGACCGGATCCTGCCAGAAACCCCACCGGCAGGTCAGAATTCTGCAGTTTGTCTGTAGAAACTTACAGACACCTTAAACAGGGCATGCGATAAAGCACTCAAGTTAGCGTGTCCCTTTTCAAGGCCAACGCCTAAGAAAAAGCCCCCATGGTGGACATCACAACTCAGTGCCCTCCGCAAGAGTTGTAGATCCCACTTTAATGCGGCAAAATCTACCCACAAGTCTAGTCTGGCGGCATATAAAATAGACATCAGACAGGCAAAAAGAAGATAATGGAGCGAATTCTGTACTGAGATAGAATCAACTAGTAAAGCCGCAAGGCTCTGGAAGATTTTGTCTAAATCTAACCCCATCCTTGGCTATCTCAAGGGAGATGACAAATCCTGGTCCGAATCTAGCAAGGACTCCTTAGAATTCATCCTCTGGCCCCATTTCCCAGCGTGCTCCGAGCAACCCCTGATAAGCAACAGTTCTGGATCAGGTCACGTCGATGACACCTACCCTGAGCAAAGATAACATACGATGGGCGATTAACAGCTTCAAGCCGTTAAAGTCCCCAGGTCCCGACAATATATTCCAAGCTCAGCTACAAAAGGCGAGATAGCCATCAACTGGCTACACAGACTTATAAGTCTGCACCCAAATGGTTTCATAGATTCGAACCTAATTTCCGGCTCTCAACATGCCTACAGGAAGGGCAGATCCACGGATACTGCTCTTCATTCTGTGGTCAAACATATAGAGTCATCCCTATTTCTGAAAGAATACACCCTAATAGCCTTCTTGGACATCGAAGGTGCCTTCAACAATGTCATCCCAGAAGCGATAACTGACGGACCTGGAGGTTGACTCCTGTTTGGTGGGACTGATCAACCAATTGCTCACAAGTAGGGTTGTAACGTCTACACTGGGATCGTCTACCCTTTCCAGGTATGTCAGCGGAGGAACGCCCCAAGGGGTAGTTCTATCACCTCTCCTATGGAACTTAGCGGTCAATAAACTGCTACGGGACATGGAGGGAGGTGGCTGCCAGACTGTCGCCTATGCGGATGATGTCGCTGTCATCTTCAGAGGAAAGTACCCTCTGATCTCATGACAGAGAAATTAAAAACACTTTTATCATGGGTAAAAACTTGTGGTTTAAGCGTTAAATCCACAAAAACCGAACTAGTGCCAGCTTTTTTGGTTTGACACTGGACAGGAAACTCGATTGGAAACTTAATACTCAGATGAGGGTTCGGAAAGCAACCGTAGCCTGTCTCCTGCAAGAAATCAATCGGACTAAGATGGGGCATGTCCCTAAATATTGTCCGATGGATGTATCTATCTATTATCAGGCACATTCTCTTATATGCGGTCATAGTATGGTGGCTTTGCCTTAAAAAGCAAACCACTTAAAAACAACTTAATAAGGTTCTTCTATGTATCTCAGGAGCACTTCGGTCGACTCCAAATGAGAAACTAGACGCCATCCTAGACATTCCATGCTTAGTAGTAGAAGACCTCGAGCAGGCAACACTCACAGAAATTAGACTTAGGGAGTCCACTTCGTGTACAACTCAGAACCAAGGCCACGCCTCCATTCTAATGGGGAATTCATAAATCACCATTAGAACAGATTGTCCACCCCAGTACACATTTTAATAATTAAGGGAAGAATGGATACACGGCCCACCTGCGACCGTGGAGTTCCATACAGACGGGTCGAAACTCGAAAATCGTGTAGGCGGAGGAGTCTACTCCTCTCAGCTTACTACCCAACTATTATTCAGTCTTCCGGAACACTGCAGTGTCTTCCAGGCTGAGGTCATAGCTATACAAGAAGCACTATTTTGTCTGAAAAGATACAAAATTAGTGCCTCAAATGTAAATATTTATGTAGATAGCCAAGCGGCCATTAAATCTATTAGCGCAATGTCGACAAACTCGACAACAGTAACATGCTGTCGCATATCTCTACACGAGATGGCAGATCAGCATGCCATCAGCCTTATATGGGTGCCTGGGCACAGTAACATAGGAAAGGCACTCTACTACCCCTCCCCTCTGGAAGGGAAGGTGTGAGTATGCCTCTAGCTACCAGCAAGGTCAAGATTACTGACACAGGTCTAACGACAAATGGCTGAACGCCAACTGTAGTCGTATTGCTCGCCAAACCTGGCCCATCTTCAGTAGCAAGCGCAGTAAGGAACTGTGCTATCTAAATCGGGCATTTACTGGTCATTGGTTAGTGGGTTCTCACGCCTGTAAGCTTCTAATCCCATACAACGATTTCTGCAGGAGCTGCAGAGACGAGGAGGAGGTGAAATCTTCGGAATACTTCCTCTGTCTCTGTCCTGCTCTGGCTAAAAGACGATTCACTGATCAATTTTAACACGAGTTTCTCGGAGTAGGATTTAGATCCACGGTACCGCAATGGGCCAAAAATTGGTCTATGTGTGCTGACCACCCAGGACAGAACCGTTCAACCTAACCCAACCTAACCTACATTCGTGTCCGTGCTGGCCTGTGAGTGCGGTAGGCATCGCAGCCTACGACAAAACCGACCTTGTGCTTTTCGCACTGCCGGGGGATCTACTGATCTCTTTCTGTGGATGCCCAATGCTCTTGTGGGCAAAATACGCTGAATGTAGCCGCATCGCAGCTGGCTGGAGCTACAGGCTTCCTGCTGTATTGTCGTCATTTCTAAAGTTATGGAGCAGAAAAATTCTGAGGTGTATTTTCTCAAGAATGTAGTTTTTTATTTTCCTTTCTGTTTTATCTAATGAGCTTGAATGTCGGTTTCTGGTCTGCAAACCTTTCCTCCAATTACCCAATGTTCTTGTACTAGTACTATTAAAATTCACCGCATCTAACTTATACACCT
This sequence comes from Drosophila kambysellisi, assembly GCA_035042185.1. Lineage (NCBI taxonomy): Eukaryota > Metazoa > Arthropoda > Insecta > Diptera > Drosophilidae > Drosophila > Drosophila kambysellisi. The sequence goes on from JAWNLS010000378.1 coordinate 16,366, forward strand.
TCATGTTGACAGATTAAAGCTAAGTTAAGGATATGACCAGGGAAAACTTTTCGCTCTTATGTAGGATACATTATACAACATACATATTATGAGGAGCCATGGTATATGCGCCCCTCACAGCAACTGTCAATCAGCCGGAAATCCGGCCCCGATGCAGCTGCGGCAAATTCGCTCTCTTGCGTCCTCTCCCTTTCTAGCGCAGGTAGTCAGCCATTTGAGCGTGTCTGACACACATATCCATGAGGACATGTACCGTTGGTGTGGGAGCAGTATTGCGGGTGCAATATTGCCATCTATACTCACACCAGCGGCAGACAATGGTTGGCGCCAGCAAATGGCAGTGGAGAGATCACGCCACCTTGGTACAGTCCCGGCAAAACGTCACCGGATGACCTATATAAGGAGCGTCGCAGCACGGCGCGAGGCTTCTTCTTTTGCAATAAAAAGAGATAGCATAGCTTTAAGTTTCGATTTTTGGAAGAATATATTTCCAATATCGTTGAATTTCGGAAATGAATATAATTTCAATTTAGTTGAATTAATTTTGTTGAGCTATTGAGCTTTTTCAATAGCTATCGAATTTTTCAAAGTCACACAAATAAATAGAAATGCACCGAAATTTGCTTTTCTATAAATTAAGTTTATGTGCCTTCGTGGCCAAAATTAAAATAGTTCCAATTGTTAATTATAAGCTCCGAGTTGAGCTTTACACTTTTAATTGTTCGAATTAATTTGTTGGCAAGCGGTGTCGAATACCGTGCAGCGACTTGAATTCTCGATTGTCGAAATAGAACTAATTAGCTGCCGAATTGCAGCTGCTGCTTGCGCTCAGCAAAGGCAAAGGGCAAGCAAAGTGAAAACAAATGCAATAAATCGAAATGCCGATGAGCATATACAAAACAACAGTTATGATCGTTACGTTAATTTGCTCTTTATGCTGCGCAGAGCATAACTTATCAAAGAGAAAAATATAAAAAGAGAAGCTGCTTTAATTATTGTTTGGCGCGGATACCTGCACCTATCTGAAAGAGCAAATTTTTGTAAATAAACCAGGTTGGCGACCGGCTGTCTCAGTCGTAGCTGCCCTTACTGTGCGTTAGCACCTATCTGAAAATGTTGCCGAAACATTAATATCGCCATAAAATTAAATCGACATACCAAGTTTGATCGAGATATCCATTCCACAAAATAAAATCTGTTCTAATTGAGTAAGCTTGGATTAAATAATAATTCAGGGTTATGGTAATAGTATCAGCAAAGCGCCAAGTTTTGCCATCGTTTGATATTTAATTTTGTCGATATTAAAGTATAGATATCTGACAATATCCTATATTAGCTAGGCAATTCTGACCAAAAATGTCGATGTTGTTAAAAGGCCGAATACCATTGCTTTTAGAGATAATTGGGTTAATGCTACATTTATATATTTATTTACGCAGAGAGGAAAGAGACTTACAGAAAAAGTAATTCGTCAGCGATAAATATTATTGACTTACACTTCTCAAACTCTTGTACTCACTCATGGTATTACTTCAAGCTCCAGAAAGTAGTTAAAAATAATTCGTCCGTTAATTGTTTGGAATTGATGAACATTATGTATGACATTATTTGCCGAATTTTCAGATTTGTGCTAACATTTTTGTCAGTTGAGCTTTTAAGTCAGCTATACCAAAGTCGCAAAGTGATGGTATCTGCTATAACAGCTGCAGCATTAATATTTTATTATATTCCTCTTTCGACTCTACTGTATTAACTGTAATAACTGTATATGTGAAACTCAAGAGGTCAACTTCATCCTAAGATCCCTATTAATTAGATATTCGCTATTGTTTATGACAAGATTCAACTCGTGTCATTTTGGCACAATTAACATAGCATCCAAACCCTCTCAGCTTTCTCTCATTTTTCTCTCAGCGCACTCAGCGCTGTTAACGAAATGCAATATAATGTAATGTAACATGCTACCATAGTTTAGTATAGAAAAAAGGCAAGACACAGCCAGTGAAGTGTTAAACATATTCTTAAATTGAATAAATACAGAAAAGTGTAAAAAACACCATCTACAACAAAGGAAGGTTTTCCTGGGATTGTAAATTGGCCGCCCCACTACAACATCTGCTCCTTCGAGCCGGATTCATCATTTCATCATCGTCATCACGGGATCATCATTTCATCACGTCTCATCTCGTCATCACGGATCACGCTCCTCCAGCTAGCATCGGTGGACAATCAGCATCACAGGAAAACACTTAAGTACAACTCCTATATATATATATATATATATATCCAGTATATATGCCATTTTTCCGGCCTCCTACTTTTGTAATCCGACAAAGTTGTACAGTGTAAAATTTCGTCAGAGCCTCCATCTTTTTTCCCAAGAGCAAAGTCCAAATTGCTCATAGTCCTAGTGTATAACAACACACACACACTTCAAATCCAAAATACATAACAAATTGTTTAATCTCTGTACATACATATGTACATACAAACAAATTTAATAAAACAATTCCTTAAATACTATGTACAAATTAAATTAAATTAATTAAACTAAATTAATTAAATTAAACTATTCAAAATACACGGCTAATTCCATGTCCATATGTGTATGAGTGTGCAGGTCAAACGTTCAGCTTGAATTATCCACAATTAACAGCTGGTAGCCTGTGCACTAAGAAAAGAATAATATATTAATAAATTTTTCGGCGCAAGTTAATTTATTTTTTCGCATATACTTACAGTGTATTGCCAGCCTCCAATTTCATATGAATGCCGACAAACTACAAAATATAAATAATAAATAAAAATAAATTCCAATAATACATACTTATATATATATATATACATCATAAATACATACTTACATACGTTTATTCATATTTACATACATAAACATAAATACTTACCACATAAACATATATACATACATACATAAGCTGAACACATACAAAATCAAATACTAAATTGGCCGAACATACAAACACAAAGAGATAGACGGCATAACTCAAACAAATAATTAAATAACTTTAATGCAAACATACAGTGGCTCACATATTGTTTGGACCAGTGCCTAGCACCAATTTAAATTGCCTGTAATTAATTATGTAATTATGTAATATTTTTCAAAAATTCCAAAGACCCATGAGAGGTACATATATTAACCACAAAAATTAATATATGACCCTAAAAAATTGGGATTTCCCCACCTACTAGGTCGGGTTATGTAAAAAAGAACCTAAATTAAAGGTCACAAACTTTCGGACCAGGTACTTTATGGACACCTGGGTGCCATAAAACCCGGATTTTTTTACCTAAAATTTAATATTTTCGGTTTTAATAGACCAATCCTCCATAGTCAGTTTAGTTTTGGAACACTTAAAAATCTGGAACACTTAAAAATCGGATATTCATATCGCCAAATAGCTAAAATGGTCAATCTAAACACCTAAACTGTATTCCACATCATTTGGAGTTTCGTCGACGAAAATTGAACAGAGGACAAGGGCGGAATGGCTCCAAACCCGATTTTCACCGAGCAGGACGAGCCAAGGATCATCAAGATTTCAAGGGGAAATCTTAAGCTATCGGCTCAAAAACTGACTCAATAGGTACAGGATGAAATAAGGAAAAAGTTCAGTATGGGAACTGTGCTCCAAGTTCTGCGCAACCATGACTTGAAGGCCCAAGTACCACGGAAAAATAAATTTACATGAGCAAAAAACAGGGGGTCTAGGATGACGTTCGTCAAAATCCACTTGGACAAGGATTTGGAGTTCTGGAACACAGTCATATGAGTACAAATTCAACATTTTTTGCCAGAACGGGTGGAATTATATGTGGCGACAGTTCAATACTGAGGTGAAGCCCAAACACATAAAGGCAACAGTCAAGCACGGCGGAGGAAATGTTTTGGTATGGGCATCTATCTCGGCAGCCGGTGGCGGAAATTTTGTGATTATTGACACAACAATGGACAGGAATGTATACTTCAATATACTAAAAGAAAATTTACTCCAAAGTTCCGAGAAACCGGGAATCCCACGTACTTTCTGGTTCAACCAGGACAACGACCCCAAGCATATGTCCGGAATAGTACAGTCATGGCTTAGATCGAATTGCCCCCACGTGATAATTCCACCCTCCCAGTCTCCAGACTTAAATGTTATTGAGAATTTGTGGGCTCTGCTGGAAAATAACATCCGGAAACACAACATATCCTGCAAACAGGATTCCAAAATGCTCTGCTGGAGGAGTGGCGCAGGATCAGTACAGAAACTACCCGGAAGCTGGTGTCTTCCATGAAAAATAGGTTAAACGAAGTTGTTAAGGCTAAAGGATATCATACTAAGTATTAACATCCTTATTTAAGCTTTTATACGCCAAATATTGAACTTTTTTTAAGACTGGTCCAAATTTTTGTGACATGAATTTTGGTTTTCAGATTTTGACTAATTTTAATTAATTAATTAATATTTTAATTAAAACTAAAGTTTGTTTTTCAAATGTGATATAACATTAAGCAAATTGGCATTTAAACATTTTGAATTTGTTTCCTTGTTTAAACTTTATAGCACTTTAAATTTTTTGCTAGGCACTGGTCCAAACAATATGTGAGCCACTGTATGTATGTATGTACATATGTAAACATCTATGTAAATCCACATTAGCGACGGCAAATAAGACACATATATTCAACATACATAGCAAATATTTAAAGTACTTACAATTTAATAATAATTGCTGCAGTCCACTTTGTGCGAAATAAATGAACATATGTACGTTTGTAAAAAACATATGTTTTTCTTCTTTTTGCTTTGCACACAATTAATAAGCACTGATCGCCAATCCAGGGCTGCAGTGTCTTGTGTTCCACAACCACGGTTTTCGTCGAAGCAATATTATAATATAATCGACAATTGAATGTGGCTTGTATTTTCTGATTTAATTATTTTATTAATTTAACAATAAAAAACAAGTAAGAAGGCTGTAGTCGAGTGAGCTCGACTACCATATACCCTGAACCAAGCTTTAAATGCATTATAGGTTTATCGTTTTTGGGGGCTGGAGTGGGCGTGGCCCGATCTTAGTAATATACCTTCTAAGTTTGGTAACTGTAGCTCTTGAATTGCGGGAGATACAGGCATTTATCGTTTTTTGTGGGCGGGAGTGGGCGTGGCCCAAAATATTTTGGATTTCGATCTTAGTAATATACCTTCTAAGTTTGGTAACTGTAGCTCTTAAATTGCGGGAGATACAGGCATTTATCGTTTTTTGTGGGCGGGAGTGGGCGTGGTCCAAAATTTTTTTTACACATTTATGAAGGGTGTTACTAGCAATATACCTTTAAAATTTGGTGACTTAAGTTTTCAAATTGCGCGAGATATTTGGCTTTATCGATTTACACCAAGAGGTGTATCGGTTTAGGTAGGTGGAGTGGGCGTGGCCATCCAATTTTTTTATCGATCTTTGGGGGAGTTACCAGTAACATACCTGCAAAATTTTGCGACTCTAGCTTGCAAATTACGGCAGATATGCGCATTTTAAATTTCTAGGGACGAAGTTCGTGGGGGCGGCGGATGTGGGCGTGGTCCAAAAATTGGTATGCCAATCTTTGGAGGAGGTTATCAGCAAATTACCTTTCAAGTTTGGTTACTCTATCTTTAAAATGTTCGGAGATATACGGAGTTATCGATTTAAAATCGGAATTGTCGATTGTAGGCGCAAGTGTGGGCGTGGCACCACAAATTTGTTATCGGTTCTTAAAGGCAACTATCAGTAATATAACTACCAAATTTGACGTTCCCTACTCAAAAACTGCGGTAGATATAGCCATTT